>MAVT02000067.1:0-64033 GCA_001702395.2 Diaporthe helianthi | reverse complement strand
ATTAGTTTTAATTAATTTTAATTAATGTAGTGCTATAATTCAGGTTTTTATAGTTGTAGTCTGGAAAAGTGCGCGACTTGTTGGTGTTTAACGTTATAGGTTTAAAAAATAATTAGTTTTTAAAAATCGTTAGTTTTAAAGAAATAATTAATATTAAAAAATAGTTAGTATTATAGTAAGTAACTATAAAAACTATAAGCCTATTTTACTTAGGAGGGGACTATTTGCCCCGCCCGTAGAAGGAACGGTCTAGTATAGAAATTGCATTAGGGGCGCTACGGTACCTAGGTACCTAGGCTCTTAGTAGGTAGGCGAGCCCCACCAATGCTACGGAAGCTCAAACTACACACGAGAGTCCAGACTCCAGACGCGTCAGGCGCGTCCCGTTGCAGTACGTCAAGCAATGACGGATTACCTACATTTCTAATCCACACACTCTCCCGTTTTCTCACAATCAAGTGAATCACCGAAAACCCCACGGCCCAGGTGGAGGCGGCCAGCATTTATGCCAACAGATTAAATGGCAGATGATCAGGGCTCTGGTGGGCAGCAGCTCCCACTTCGCCCCCGTTCATCAAGACCCAAAATGTCGTCCCCAACCCGCCAGCGCAGTCCTTCCAGGGCGACGCCCCGTCGCAGCTTGTCGCACCCGCCCAAACCCCTCGATGCAGCCGCCAGCCAGCAAACCCCAAACATCTCTCGAGCCTCCGCACCGCCCTCATCCGCCGTGCGCTTCTCCATCCGTACACCTGGCAACCAGGTGCTCGACTTTCGATCGTCCCGCCACCTACTCTCCGCCTCGGGCCGCAAGGGAGCTGGAGCTGGCAGTGCCGTACCCACCCAGTTCACCCCCCACGGCCGTGCCGCCATCCGCACCTTGGACTCCCGTCGCGCAGCTATCAATGAGATCAACACCCCGGGTCGGAACCGCCGGCGCTCCGTACGTGACCAGAGAGAGACGCCGCGGGATGCGCTGCGAGCCCTGAGCCGTGCACTGGCGCCCAATAGCAAAGCAATCACGACGTCGTCGAGCTCGTCACCGGATGACCCAAACAACAGCAACAGTACGCGCAAGCGCGGCGGGCGCAGCCAGAGCCGTAGCAGGAAAGGGGGCCCAGTCACGATACCTGAAGACCCTGATGATAGCGATGAGTTCCCCATCGACAGACCGCGGCTGTCGCTGCCGATCGACGACGTTAGTGACGACGATCTCCGACCGCCCAGGACGTCCGGGTTGGAGGACCTGGAGGACAACTTCACAATGCAGAGTATAGAGCTGCCCCGCAGGCAGACCCTGGATAATCAGTCGAGGTATTCAATGCGCTTGAGTGACTACGGACCTATGAACGATCTCCCGAGCGACGATGATGTCGGTGTTGACTCGGCCTTCTTTCCCCGAGCCAATTGGGATGGCGACGAAGGAGATGATTCTGGGATGGCGGGTTTAGGCGACGACGATGCTACTCTTGAGAGGATTGACGATGACGAGGCTGGTCGCAGGGAGACGCTGGGAAGCTTCGGGGCTATTGAAGTGAACTTTGACGAGGCCGACCAGAGCACTGTCATGCTGCAGCCACAGGTCGAGTCGAGTCCCAGGAGAGAAAGCTTCTCATCCCCACGGAACGAGACTTTTGGAATCGATGAAGCTCCTCTCCTTGAAGAGATGGAGGTTGACAATGACGCCAATCAGTCGCTGGGCCTGCGCGGTGACAGCGAAGCTGAAGCTGAGGGTGATAGTGACATTGATCTCGGTGACTTCGCTTCGGATGCAGCCATCGCAGATGTTGTCGGACAAATGACAGAGTCATCCAAATCAAATCGATTCAAGAAGCCCGGCAAGAAAATCTCACAACACGGCATCGAGTACCCTTCGCTTCCTCCAGGGGTCGTCAAGCGAGTCGCCCAACGCTTTGCTGGCACGTCCAAGATCTCGCCAGATACCCTGGCAGCCCTTTCGCAGGCGTCCGACTGGTTCTTTGAACAGCTCGGAGACGACCTATCCGCATACGCCAGACATGCGCGTCGGAAGACAATCGAAGAGAGCGATATGTTGACTTTGATGAGACGGTATGTGGCGTCCTTTTCGACTCGCTTTGCAGCAGGGTATCATCGTGATTTTGTACAGCCGTTGCTAACCAAGCCATCTTCACCCCGTCAGACAACGGCAGATCAATGCCAACACGACATCGTTCGCGCTCGCACAGCGGTATTTGCCACGAGAGCTCCTGCAAGAGCTTCGAATGCCTCCTCCAGGACGAGTCAAGGCGAAGAAGCGCCAAAGGTCCCCATCGGCTGGTGACGAAGGGGATGTGACGTAGAGGGGCTGGAAAGCCCATGGTCGATTTCAGACCACTTGTGACGATCACCAGTGCTTATTCATACGAACGCGCTTTGCGATGTCTGAAGGCGGCTTCCTGATGACCATCCACAGCATGATAGAAGTGGCAAGGGACAAGCTGTACCTGTGGAGATGTCAGCATATTTCACTCGTACAGGTGGTATGATACTGGCGCCCGGTACGAGGATATGAAAACAGAGTTATGAGTGGGTCAGCGAGCTTACCAGGTGAAGATATACTGAGCGTGGTTGTTCCTCAGATTCACCTCAGCGGGCCTGCCGATTGGAATGCCCTTTTGCTCATACTCCATAAGCTCCATGAAATTGGGGTCTGCAAGGCAATGTCAGCACAACAACCCTAGATGTACAATAGAAGCAGTGTCGCATCTAAATTGCACACAGACAACAGTGATCACTCACCCATGGTAGCCTCAATCCACACAGGTTGGGCTCCCGTAAGCTCAGCCATCTGCTTCACGTCTGGGAAGTAGAACTCCCCTTTGTCCGGCCTGTTCTCGGGTGTGAACATGTTCTTCTTCCAGGGCTTCCGCAGCAGACCCTCGACCATCACCTCACCCGTAGGCAGGCTGTCCCTGGCCCGCACACGCTGGTCCTTGAGCCTCTTTGGGATCCAACCCCTGTTGACCAGCACGGTGCTCCCGTCAGCCCTCTCGAGCGGCGTAATGACCATGAACACCTGCTCGCCGTCGCGCATGCGCGGGCCAATGAGCATCTCGTGGTCATGGCGCAGCGTGCCGGAGCAGTAGACGCGGCGGTAGTCGAACTCCTCGGCGACGACTTCCGGGTCCACACGGGGCGGCAGCGGCAGCGGTTCGCGGAACAGCCTGTCCTCGCACTTGGCAATCAGGTCCGTCTTCCACTGCAGCCGCTGCACCTGCCATGACCCCAGGGCGAATGCTGTGATCGGGATGATGGCGAGGATGATCAGCCCCGGGCCGTGTCGGCGCCCCGCGCGCACCAGGTTCGGTGGGTTGTCGAGGATCGACGTGAAGTTAGGGTCGTCTGCGGGCTGGGGCTTGTCGTGCCGTCCTGTGGACTGGCTGAATGGCCGTCTGGGTGCTGAGATTGGTGGTGACGTTGGTGTGGTCCGAGGGGTCCTTCTGGGGCTTGAATCGATGATATTCCGGAGTGTGCCATGTGCCTGCAAAGGCTTTAACAGGCGGGTGAAGGCCTTCATCATTGACACAAGGTATATGTAGATCGCTCCTACACTGAATTACCGATCGGCCGTGTGTCGACCGAGAAAATGTGTGACAGTTGCGGGCGAAAGGGAGCGAAACGTCCGGAGCTTCGGCGTGCTCAATTAGGATTTAGAGACGTTTCGGCGATGATGCAACGGTCACGGATCACTTTAACGGGTTGCCAGAGCTCTGCAATATTGAAAGCTCCAGGCGTATGGGACTACCTAGATACTTACCTACCTACCTACTTAGGTAACGAGGTACCTGCAGTGGATAGACAAAAGTATGGCCATACAAAATTCCCAATTTTAATTATTTAATATCTTATATATTAGAAACTAGAGTTCTATATTTAACTTTTTCTTATCTTAATTAATATTATATAACTATATATATATATAAATTAATGTTCTCTTTCTAATGCTATATTATAAATAAATAGAAAATATATTAAAAAATTTAAAAATGTTTATAAGAGGAATAATGTTTGAGTTATAAAGAGTTAAACGTAGTAACTTTTAGCTGTTCCCCCCCTCTCGGTGTGAACATGGGGGTGTGGCGGAACTTTTGTCTTTAAGTACTAAGTACCTGGGGAACTAGGTATGTCACACCTGACATTTGAAAGGTGTCGACTGGATCTGTTGTTTGTCAAGCAAGGCGTTCGGGACAGACAATACATTTAAACACGAAGTCTCTATATTGTTTGACTCGTACTCGAGATTTATGAACGCACACGCATCAATTTATTGTTGCAGCTCTCACGTTCAACGGCTGTGGAAGCACCGACGAACCTAAGCTTGCTCGCCTTGACCAACGAAGACACGAAGGCTTCTTCGGGATGTTTTTCACCGGCACGCTCCAGGAAGGCATCTCCAAGGCACTTCAAGAGACCAAACTTGTGGTTTGCTTCGTGACAGATGAAGAGGAGGAGAGCAGCGCCTGGGAGAATGAGTTCCTCACGGACGCGGCCGTTGCGCCCTTGGTGGAAAAGGAGGCCGTGTCCTTGCGGCTCAAAGCCGGTTCTCAGGAGGCAGGCTACCTGGCAGCCATATTCCCCTTGCCCAAGAACCCAACCTTGGTCATCATCAAGAACGGCGAGTTGAAGGAGTACATTTCTGCAGGCACGTCCAAAGACGAGTTCGTGAGGCGGGTGAGCGGCGCATTCCACGCGCAGGCGGTCGGCGCTACCACCGCGGCTTACGACACGCCGTCGTCGGAATCCCAACCCCCAGGCGAGAACACACCGGCCTCTTCAAGCACTCCCTCATCGTTAGAGCAGCAAGGTCAACCCTCCGTGGCCGCCACCACTCACGAAGTCGAGGTGCAACGGCAGGCTGCCCGCAAGGAGGAGCGAGAAGCACTGGAGAAGCGCCGCAGAGAGAGGGAGGAGCAGGAGCAGCAGGTCCAGGACCCGGCGAAGGCGAAGCAGAACGACGCCAAGAAGCAGGCGGCCCAGCAGCTCGCAGAGCGCCAGCGCCAGGCTCGGGAGGACCGGGCGAGGGTGCTGAAGCGCATCGAGGACGACCGGGCAGAGCGCAAGGCGCGCGAGGAGAACAGCCGCGCGGCAAGGGAGATGGAACGCAGGGCTGCCGCGGGCGAGGATGTCGAGGAGGTCACCGCTGCTGCCGGAGAGCCCGCACCGACCGGCATGTCACGCCGTCAACATGACCAATGCGCCCTGCAGGCTCGCCTGTTCGACGGCTCGACTATTCGCACACGACTGCCTGCGAAGGCCACCCTGGGTCGCGACGTGAGAAAGTGGATCGACGAGGCACGCACCGACGGGAGCCAGCCGTACTCGTTCAAAGTCATCCTCACGCCGCTTCCGAACCGATCCATTGACCCTTCGACGGAGGAGAACCAGACGCTTGAGGAGCTGGGCCTCACCCCGAGCTCGACCCTGGTGCTTGCGCCTGTTGCCCGGGCTGTGCCCGCATACCCCAGCATCAACGCCGGCCTGTACAACCCGGCCTCTCATCTGATCGCTGCCGTGCTGGCATTCATCGGCGGCATCCTTGGAAGCATTACTGGCGCTCTCACAGGCTCGGGTGGTGCTGGAGACAACGGCGACAGTGGGGCCGGACAGCGGACAGCGCCAGAGCAGCAAGACAGGAGGAGAGACCAGCAGCTTTACAACGGAAATTCGGTGAGCTGACCTACATACCCTCGACACGGAGGGATTGTGCATTGCATGGGTGGAAGTGAGCTAATGGATTGCAGCTGAACTTTGAGCCGAGAAAGGACGAAGAGGACAAGGACAAGTAATACCTGGGCTATCATGATAGGGCGGCTGGCTCGCTGTTCTTGACAATGTGTATTTACTGTTTTTAGAAGCAAGCCTGGTGATTGCTGTGCTATATGGCAATGCGACGCAATCCACACACATGCGCTTAATGAGTTGAGATGTTGCAGTGCGTCTCAGCTGTCCCATCTACACCCACCGCCATCTTTCCTGCCATGCCGTGACCTGCCATGACGTGACCTGTCTTGCGGTTCTCTTGCCGCGCTCGAGTAGTCCAGACAAATTGGCTCGACGTGCCCTGCGGTGCGCAACCTCGTCGTGTCCAACTTGCTCTGTTCCAATTCCATCTATCTAGTACTGGCTGGCGGCAGCCTGGCAGGCCTTGAGCTGCTCCATGTACCAGCCGCAGATGGACATGTTGCCCTGGTGCTCGTCCATGCAGTTGGTGAAGCTCTTGGTGGCGAGGGAGCAGTTGGGGCCCCACTGGTCGTTCTGGGTCTGCTGTGCGGCCTGGGGCGATGCCTGGGCGGGTGCCTCGGCCGAGCCACCACCGCCGAACATGCCGCCGATCGCGTGGCCGATGGAGGAGCCTACGGCGACACCACTGTAGACGCTGTCCGTTAGCAAGAATATGTTTGTCTCTTCTCTCAACGGTTCCCAGGTAGCGGGTTCATGGGCGGCGAATCACTACTCGCGTCGCGCCGTTTTTGGTCGGTGTGTAGAACAAGGCTGATTGATCACAGGGTTAGACGTACGCAGCCGTGGAAGCCATCTGACCGAACAGACCCGGGCCCTGGGAGGCCTGGGGAGCAGGCTGGTGGGGAGCCTGGGTGGCGGGGGCCGCGTAGGAAGTCGCAGGTCGGGTCTGCTGCTGGGAAGTCGGGGCAGCTGGCGCCCGCGAAGGGACAGTGGGGCGCGAAGGAGCGCGGCCGGCGGATCTTTGACGAGGCATGATGTTTTTGTTTTTGTTTTTGTGTGGTTATCTCGACGAGAGTGTAGAGGACAAGCGTGGCGGTTGTTGCGGAGGTACGGAGTTGAGGTTGAGGTCAAATGTTGGAGAAAAACCCGAGGTACGGAGTACAACTTACGGATACAACTTAATCTGTACTGCGTAATCTCTATTGCGCCTGGAAAAATCATGGTTAGGTAAGCTCGGAAACCAATAGAACCGCGCTGATTCCACCCGTGGGACCCCTGGGGCGAGGTGGGCTTACAGGGGCCCCAGCGAACGCTGTAGACTTCTCCGTACCTGCAGAGATGTCATGCACTAATGGATACTTCCTTTTGTGCAGCAAGCAGCTGGGGTCTTTCACCTCAGACGCAGGTTGTGTGTGTGTGCATGTCCCATATTCGGCCAGCCACCTGCTCCAGGCTAGATAGTTCAATTCTATACGCGGCTGTAGAAAATCTTCAAAATTCCAGTAGAATGTACAAAGGCCTGTAAACGTAACAGAGAACCACGAGGCAGCTTCTTTCAAGGCCACGTGTGATAGGAGGTTGAGCCCGTCTCACGACTTTTTCTTCGAGCCTGAGTTGTAGTAAACATTGATCACGGAAGGAGCGGCTGGCATCTCAGGTGACCATTGATCAAAGAGGCAGAGAGGATGGAATAACCTTGGAAGTTGGCAATCTGTGTAGACTCTGGAGTACTCCGTAGCGGAGACGCGTTCTGCATGTAAAAACATCCATGAGAAGCTTGGGTCCGAGCTGCAGTTCACGCCAACCTCGCCCTTTGCGCTCGCCTGGCACGCATCGTGGCTGACATCCAGCGCTACTAGGTACTAAAGCATAGCCCGTAGACTATTCCTCACGGGGCCATCGTGGAGAGTCGCATCGCGGGCACCAGAGTGATGGAGCCAAGCATGTAATCTGACCCGATCCCAGACAATCACTGGCCCTGAGAAGGATGACAATTACCCATGGCGTGGTCACTGGCTGCTGCCTTCATGTCCGACGGCGGCGACGAGACCAGTCACCACTACCCGATCCTCCAACCATGCTGTGCTCGGAGGGAGTAAAAACGATGACAGACAAGTCCTGTCCTCCTTGATGGGTTTCTCTTGTTCAACCATTGTGCTGAATGATCCCGATCAAGTATTCGAGATCTGGCCATTTGCCATCTCAACCTGGGCCAGATGCCTGCCTGTCTATCTGCTGGTGTATATTGTCAGTGACCCAACATGAGCACTCAATTGTGGTCCGATTCGTACCTGATTCAATCATGATACCTTTCAATCTGCTTGGAGCCGCGTGCCAGCAGAAAATTTCAATGCACTGAAATCGATGTGGCACACCGATCAGGATTGACTTAATGCTGGATCACTTCTTCTTGTCCTTCTTGGATTTCTTCTTGTCGCCTTTGCTCTTCTTGGCCTTTTTCCTATCGCGCTCGTAGACCTCTCCTTCCTCGGCAGCGGCGGCTTTTGAGCTCTCGGCAGATATGAGGTCGGCGACGGCGGAGGAAGCGTCAGAGTCCTCGGCGGGTCGCTTCTTGTTCATCCTGGCCTGGATTGCCGCCTTTGCACGCTCCTTTGTCAGCTGTTCCTTCAGCTTGGTATCAACCTCCTTGTCGTCACCGGCCTGCAACTTGGTCAGCAAAGAACAGCTTAGTGAGGACGATTTGTCCCGTTCGAAAATTCAACATGGAGAGAGTGGCCAGACCGCTCCGCTCTCGTTCCACTTACTAGGTCGGCCTTGATAAACCGAATGGCAGCCTGCGTGTTCACGCCCTGCGTCCGCTGCTCGGGCGGCTCCTCGGCCTTCTTGATCTTCTCATAGTACTGGCGCACGCGGGCGAGCTCCTTGAATACAGGATGCTCCTTGACGTCCGTCCCGTTGAGGCGCAAGGCCGAGAACAGAGCCGTTTCTATCGAGTACGTGGCAAGGACATAGAGCTTGGCCTTGTCTAACAGGGGCAGCTTGGAGGCGACCTCGCCCAAGTTGGTCAGGAGTGGCTTCAATGAGTCCTCGAGTTTGTCCAAGCCGCCGTCGAGACGGTTAAGATGGGGTGTTATGTCCGACACATCAGCCATGATATGCGACCTCGCCTTGCCACTTTGATGAAGGGATTAAGAATCTCAGCGAGCCCAAATGGCGTGACACGACACCTACAAACACCTCGGGCTATTATTGGCTTTCCAAGTGAAAACAAAGAAAGGAGCCCCAGGTTTGAAGAGATCGATAAGACTGATTTGGGATATCGATAAGGTACGCGCAAGTGTCGGGTAGGCAGGGATACGAGGGGTCCAGATTGATCGTTCCCGAGGAGTGGGTCGGTTAGATAGATACCTAGGTACACACAGACCCCTGCGCCTAAAAAATTTAGAGGATCGGATTTGAACCGCATGGAAAATGTCGCCGTCATCCAGGCCGACGTCGAACCAAGACCTCTGGCCCTTGCGCAAGGTCCAACATTCATGTCCTCCTCCTTGCTTAGAGAAAATGACACAGAAGACAGCCCCTCCTGTCACCGGATGATCCGACTCGGCAAACACTGCCCAAGCTGAATTGATACCGATTTACGTGCATCCCAAGGAATAGTACGAGAGCCCCCCCCCCAAACAGACCTTCAAGTTCGGCACCAAAGAGCCACCCTCGGCGCCTTCAACTGGTAAAGACGCTCGCCTAGTGCCGACCACACGTCTCTTTTCGGGGCACTTTTCGGGGCACCCCAGTACTATGATTCTGCAGTGGTTCTAGAGAAGTCGGTCAATCTGTATTCCTTACGCAGCAGCCTACCGCGGTCGCGGGTGTTTGCGCGAATACCCCACAGACACACCTCATGGAGCCGCGGTAGCATCACTATGGGCCGGGGGGCCACACGAGGGTATTCTTCAGATCAAGCCGCTACCGCTCCCGAATCACCATCCGAAACCAAAGCTCAGGAAGATGCCCAAGACGTTCCGGACCAAGGGCGCTACGAACCCTTCTCAAACCGTCCCGGCCTCCGAAAGCTGCTTGATGACATTGGCGAGCAGAGCTACGACGAAATAGATTCGATTGCCGACAGGAAACAAACTCCCTTAGGAATGATCTACTCTACCGATCTCAAAGCGGCCCGGACACTGCCGCAGGACCAAGAATGCAAGCGTGTACACATCTTGGGATACGACCCACGCGCGTATTATATAGCTCACGAGCTAGCTGGGAATCCTCATCTCGACCCTGTCAAACTTCTCGTCCACAAAAGAAATGTCATGAGGTCATGGCAGCTGGAGGGCGAGCAAGTGAGCGTGTGGAAGGGAGTTGAGAGGAGCAGCCGCGGCCGAGGCCGTACAGAGGCCGAGTGGATAGGACGGGGCCGGAACGAACCCAGCAACGAGCACATCGACCAGTTGATTATAACGCTCGCCTGCGGAATAACCAAGAACGCTCTCGAGAACATCGCCCACAGGATCGATAATCGGACGACTCTATGCCTGGTTCAGGACGGACTGGGTGTCGTGGAGCACTTGAACGCGGCCCTCTTCCCAGACCCGTTAACGCGGCCACACTACGTGCTGGGCCACATGGCCGCTTCACTGGGCTATAACAAGAAATGGTTTTTTGGAGCGAAGCTTAGGGAACCAGGAAAGCTGTACCTGCACGCCGTGGAAAGAGGTATAGATTTGGACCACATGTTTAAGTTCCACCCACCTGTGGAACGGCGGTCCAATGCAACACAGTTTCTGCGCACTCTGGTGACGACACCTGGACTGCACGCGGGAGGATACAATCTGGAGAACTGGCTCATAAAGAAACTCCCGGCACTGGTCTTCAACAGTGTTATCGAGCCGATGGCCGTCATACTCGACACGACGTACGACAACCTCCCGCGCAACGAGCACGCCATTCAGCTGGCCGATGAGCTAATCGACGAGCTGTTCAACGTGATAATGGCGCTGCCCGAGCTCACCAACTCGTCAAAGGTTGTGAAGCACTGCGGGCTAGGCGAGCTGCGCAAGAAGACCATCAGGCGGCTGTGGGAAAAAGGATCATCGCAAAGCAACATGCTTAGCCGCGTCCGGGCTGGCCAATGGGTCGACATCGACTATATCAACGGATATTTCGTCAGGAGGGGCCGGGAACTAGGCATCAGGGTCCCGCAAAATGAATTGGTGGTTGATGTGGTCAAAGCGAGAATAGCAAAGCGGAGGGAAGAGATGGGTAACGCGGTCCCTTTTGAGTCCGAACATGTTCTGAACTAGCCTGCCTTTTGAAGGCAAAGAATTATAGAACGATTGGGTCTCAGCCATGCATAGCGGGAACATTGTTACGGATGGATGAAGAGAATCTTGCCCGCGCAGTTTTACGTGCTCCATTCCCCCCCCCCCATTTCACACCACTCGTGTTAAATAATGAAGAATGCGGATATTCGCGCACACATTTTCGGATATTACATATACTCGGATAACTAAATATATAGCCCCACGTACTTAAATTTATTTCTACTATAGGCCTACTATATATTCTATTAACGCTAGTATTCTAACTATTATATCCTACTATCTTAACCTATTTCCTTACTACTAAGGTAAAGTTTTATATAAACTACCTATAAGGTAGCTTAAATTTATAGTATTTTAAATATAATTTGTACTTAATTACTTATATACTTAGCCTATTTTAGTATACCTTAATCTCTAATTATATACCCTTATTACTATAAGTACTACTAGTACTAGTAATATTATTTATAGTTAAGTCTACTTATAGTAACTAGTTAATAGTTTTCTACCCCCTTATATGCTACTTTTTAGCTACTAACTTAGTACTTAAGGATACTATTTATATAGAGGCTTATTACTTTAGCTAGTAGTTTAGCTACTTTATAAGCTTTTCTACTAGCTATTAGTTTTATTAAATAGTTTTTAGCTATTCTCTATTATTACTAGTATTCTTTTAATCTAAAGACTATAAAGTTAAGTTATTTTATTTCTAAGCTAAGTTAACCCTTTATATAGAAGCCTTTATTATTTTTATTTTATTATTTACCTTACTACTTAAGCTTATAGTTATTAACTCTATCCTTTTAGCTATTATAGCTATTTTATAATTACTACTACTAGTAAAAATGCTAACCTTATTAGCTGTAAAAATAGTAATATTATAAGGTTATCCCTTAGTTACTTTAACTCTCTTTAGTAAAAGAACTACTAAAAGTAAGTTATTAGCTAAGAGGTTATAATTAAGCTAGTAAACTTAATATATATTAAACTTCTTAAGGGGTATACTAGCTTCCTCTTTATTAGTAATTTAACTAGTATAAATTAAGCTATACTATATAAATATTAAGTAAGTATAAGTTAAGGGTATGTAGTTACTCTATAAATCTTTTACTTAAGTATATATATTATATACTTTTTTATTCTTAAAATAAGCTTAAATATAGTATATATAACTTATAGTAGTAGCTAACCTAGCTATTTTTACTTATTTAACTTTTAAAGTAATAATATCTTTTAGTATATTTCTTTAATGTAAAAATCCTAAGCTATATCTTTAAAAACTTTATATATAGTCTCTATAAGGTAAAGGATATTCCTTATTCTATAGCTTAAGTATACCTTTAGTTTTTAGTATATTTACTCTATAAATAAAGTTATATATAAGCTAAAGTTAAGGGTTTTATAAGTTTAATAACTAGCCTATTTAGTAATAATATCTTCTACCTTATTAATATAGTATATCTTAAGATAGTTAAGGATTACTTTTTAATTTAAGAACTTCTCTTAAAGCTACTATTATATAGTTTTATAGACTTTATAATTAGTAAGGTACTTTATAAACTTTAAGAAATTAAAAAAAGCTTACTAAGTATATAGAATATTATCTAGTACCTTTACTAATACTATTATACCCCTTTTTACTAGTATATTAAGTAATATAAAATTAATATCTTCCTCTTTATTATTACTAGTGTCCTCCTTTTAATTTTCTTCTATTTTATCTTCTTTTACTATATTGATTTACTTTTAATATTTCTTTTTAATATAGAAAATAATATTTATATTAATATAGAATATATAGAGTTAGTAGTAAGACTAAGAGAATTTAAACTTAAGTATATTAATAAAGATACTATTATAATTAGTAGTAAAAATAGTTAGATTATTAGCTTTATATTTATATAAAAGGAGGTAAACTTACTTAAGAAGCTACTAAAAGTTACTTTTCTTTTTACTATTAATTATACCTTAAAATAATAAAAGGATTTCTTTTATATATATAAGTATAATACCTAGGAAATATAGTATTTATTTATTATTAATAAAGTATATATAATAAAGAGAGATTAAGTAAGAGAAGTATTACTTTTAGATTTATACTATTTATATATAGCTATACTAAAAGATACTTATAATATTACTTTTATTATTTTATACCTAGTAATACTAGTAACTTTAATTCTCTAGCTAGTTTAATACTACTTAGGATAATATATAAATACTCTACTTACTCTAATAGTAGCTTTATAGCTAGTTTTTAAGTATCTTTAGCCTTAGCTTAATATCTAAGTACTTTTATTAAAGGAGGGTTTTAAGCTTTTTTAGTATTACTTAAGTAGGATTTTAAGTAATATAAGTAAGAAATATAAGTTAAGCTTTTAAAAGCTTTACTTAGCTATATTAAGCTTAAGGTACTACTTAAGAACTATAATAGGTATATTTATACTTATAAATTATAAGTTTCTACTTATTAAATATCTATTTAGTTATATATATAATAGCTTACTATTTATAGTTAGTTTTAATTATAGAGGATAATTTTATTATTATAGTAAATATATATAAGAGGTTATAAGTATATACTAATATAGTATACTTAGGTTTTAAACTTTATACTACTATAATTTTACTAGTAATACTTATAGCTTTATTTAGTTTAGCTTTAAGCTTAGTAAAGGTATTATATTTATTAGTAAAGAGTTTAAGGTATATAGAAAAACTAAAAAGAGCTAAGTAGTAATAGTTAATAGTAGTAATAACGTTAGTTATATTTTAGTAGTAATAGTTAGCTAGCTACTATATATTAAGGCTAGAGTAGTTAAGGTAGTCTACTAGTACTATAGCTATAAAAAGATAAAATCTAATAGTTATATAGGTAAAATTTATATATAATTAAGTAATTCTAAAGGTATTAATACTATATAATAATATATTAAGGTTATAGAGGTAGAGAGAGGTTAAGTAGTTTAGGAGGAGTTGCTTAATATATTTATTAAGGCTGTAAAATGTACTATATAGGTAGTGTAGTAAGGTTAAATAACGCGCTTTAATTAGCTATAGCTAGGATTAGTTATCTAAGTATATGTAATATCTGAAAAAGTGTGTGCGAATATCCGCATTTATAATAAATGATGTAGAAGATGAATTTCGGTAATTAAAAAGCAAGCAATTTCCACTACAAATTACATGCATGTCTTTCACTTTGAGTGCAACTTTCAGCCAGACTCCAACGTTTAAGTCTTTGCGTGTCAATCTTCAGGCAACTTACCAAGGCATGACTTTGAATAACCAAAAACGGTGCAATGGTCATGGTCTGCTCATACCTAGGTACTGTATGGGACAGGGGGTCTTATCGATAGCTTCCCTGTTGGCAGTCTGGCAGCCCGCCTCCAACTTACCCCGCCAAAATTGCATATGAGGAATCATCGATGCATGCAAGCTTCCCCAGGCATTTACGTGCAACTTCTCTCAATTTTGTCTTGGGTCATTCCGAAGTTTGCAACCATGGAAGACGCAGAACTCGAACAGGTGCGGGCGACCTTGACTCCATCCATTGCTGGCTGGTTGGTAGGTATTCATTCGTTGCTCACTGTCTATGCCAACAGATCCGAAAGGCTCGTTTGGAGCAGCTCAAGGCGCAAGCCGGCGGGGGAGCCGGTGCAGGAGCAAGAGCAGGCGGTTCTGGTCAGGGTCAGGGCGAGCAAAAACAGTAAGTGAATCGCGTGTGCAGCAAAGACACGGTCTCCTCCTCCAATACTTTATTTTATACTAACCACTGTCTTGGCTGCAGACAACAAGAAGGTATGTAACAGCTATTCCCCCAGCCGACACGCTTCACCAACCCTCGCCCAACGACCGATCGTCACGCAATCGCCCCCCCCCCTACCCCCCGCCTCATCGACGCAACAAGCAGGGGAATATATGCCAGGCTGACTCGTCCCCCAACAGCCGAGGCGCGGCAGTCCATACTCAACCAGATCCTTCACCCAGAGGCGGCAGACCGGTTGGGCCGCATCCGGCTGGTCAAGGAGGAGCGGGCGGCCGACGTCGAGAACAGGCTGATCATGCTGGCGCGGTCGGGCCAGCTCCAGCAGAAGGTGACCGAGGCGCAGCTCAAGGACCTGCTGTCCGCCGTGTCGGCCAACCAGGAGAAGGAGAAGATCGTCGTGAACCGGCGCAAGGCATGGGCGGACGAGGACGATGACCTGCTGGATCTGTAGTGTTGTGCGCGCCCGCCTGTCGCCTGTGCGTGTATGGATCATCTGGTGGAACAGTGATGGGCCCACGCCTGACGGGTCGCCAAACAAGAATGTCTAAGGGGTCGGTCATTGAGACTAAAAAGTCTGAAACGTGATGCGATAATGATACCTCCAATGCGATGCTTTCTGAGATGTTGGGCTTCCTGTGTGGCATCGGTCTCTTGTTGAGGAGTGTGATGCTCGCGTCTACGGTCCTACTGTTGTTACACCGTGATTGAGCAGTGGCTTCATGCTCAAACCCTTGCAGGCTCCCGCTTCTCAGCCGCCCTCAGCTCCTTGAGCCTCTTCCTCTCGTCCCTCTCCCGCTTCCGGATGTCTCGGAGGTCAGGCGGCTGCTCGACGCCCAGCCGGGCCCTCAGTTCGTCGACGTCGCTCTCGAGCTCGTCCTCCCAGTAGACGTTGATGACCTCGTCTGCGCGCCATCCGTTCCGCAGCGCCCAGGGCAGGTAGACAGAGGCGAAGCGGCTCCTCTCGCTCCTCTTGAGCGTGAGCGCGGCGAACATGCTGAGCCCCGTCATGGGCAGGCCCGTGTTGGCCCACTCAAAGGCCTTGAGGGCGACCTCGCCCTCGCGCACGATCGGCAGCCCCGTCAGCGCGTGGTAGAAGTCGTGGCACTCGCGGTACCGCTGCATCACGTATGCGCACTCCTCGTCGTCAATGTACCTCACCGCAGACCGCGTGTCGGGCGTCACCCCCTCGCGGTCCAGCCACCCCACGTACGTCCGCCCCACCGTGTTGCCCGGCAGCGAGCGCAGCCGGGGGAGGTCCAGCGAGGCAGACGTCAGCCGCGGCCGGTCGCGCAGGATGCGTCGGCCGGTCGGGGAGCGCAGCATTGCGTCGCGGAGGCGCGGGATGAAGTACGGCGTGGAGGTCGCCTCGGCAAAGGCGGCGATGAGGTCTGCGCGAGAGAGAAGGAGGGGCATGGTCAGTCAGCCTGGGAGAATATTAGGCTCTTTTTAGGAGAGCGAGTGCTTACCTCCACGGTACGGGTTCACCAGCGACATGATGCCGGACCCGATGGCAAGGCCTGCGCGCTCGACATGTGTTAGTGGCACATGGCCCGGGTAGTTTGGCGGCGGCCTGTTGAGGACGGAAAAGGATCGCCGTGAGCTTAATGTCGCGAAGGGGACGGTGAGGGTCGATGCCCTCGGAACTGTCAACCTCATGCTGGTCTTGGAGCTGGCCACCAGACAAACATGTTGTGCGGGTGCAGGTTCGGCGCAAGATGGAAGCATGCGGCCGAAGTGGTTCGATGATGCGCCGGGTCTGGGCAGAGAGCTCCTCCGATCAGCTCTCGGGGCGGTGGGTGTTGGGTGTTGGGTGTGTGTGTGTGTGCCACTGCACTAGACCGCTTCGAGGTGCCCTGAATATGGCTCTGGACGGACCTCTGGATGGTCTAATTACCCTCTTTCTCAACTGAAGCCCTCATTTCCCAGTAGGCATGCATAGATACCTGCCCAAGTAGGTACTTTGTTTGTATGTTTACAATGAACGCTACCCGTGAGTCATCTGGTGCTGTACCGGTACCGTACATACGCGACTCTCCCGTCTGATCTCGAAAAAGAGTCATTTCAAGTTGGACCTCTCTGTCTGCATCTTCTTCTTCTTCGCATACTGTGTACCTAGAAACCTTGTGCTATTTTATTTCTTGAGCCATCATAATTGAGCAGCCACCTACTTAGTAGGTACCTACTCTGCTCCGAGTACGTCGCGGTACGTGTCACATCATCTTTGGAGGCTCAGAATGGCCCTGCCAGTGGAGGACAAGCTCGAGGAGGTCCACGAGGAACTTCTCACGTGGGCAAGTTCAATCGGCGTTGAGCTCGACAGGATCCGTCCTATGAGGATATCTGGTCGAGGATTTGGAGGCAAGTCCATTGTACTCGGTATGGCTCAAGGATATCTCGTCACTGACTGACACTTTGCAGTCGTGGCTACTGATCACATCCCCAAAGGCACAGACATTCTCACAGTCCCCATCTCAGCCCTTCGCACAAAAGACACAGTGCCCACTACAATTGTCACAGGCCTACCCAAAGATGTCACCGTTCATGGTCTTCTTGCCGCAGACCTTGCCCTCAACCAGGCCGCAAATGATACAAAGTACACCAAGTGGCAAGCAGTAGTCCCGACGTTACAAGACATCCAACAGTCAATGCCACTCACCTGGCCAGCCTCGTTGCAGTCTCTCCTCCCTGCTGGCGCCAGCCAACTCCTCGACAAGCAGCGTGCCAAATTCGACAAGGACTGGGAAACCGTCTCGGCGGCCTTCCCAATCGGGGCCAAGACCAAGGCCAAGACCAAGACCAAGGACGGCATGGTGAGAAAGGAGTGCACGAGGGACGAGTACCTGTACGCCTGGCTGCTGGTCAACACCCGTACCTTTTACTTTGTCACCCCAAGGACGGAGAAGCTGCCCAAGGAGGACCACATGGCCCTACAGCCGGTAGCAGATCTCTTCAACCACACGGACCGGGATGGGTGCCACGTCACCTTTGACCATGCAGAAAGTTTCACGTTCCGGACCACGCGTGCCTACGAGAAAGGAGACGAGGTCCACATCAGCTACGGCTCGCACAGCAACGACTTTCTCCTGGTCGAGTACGGCTTCATTCTCGCCCAGAACCACTGGGATGAAGTCCGTTTGGACGAGGACGTCATCATGCCCGCGCTGTCGAGGCGCCAGCGGGAAGAGCTCGAGGACGTCGGGTTCCTGGGGAACTACGTCCTGGACGACGAGACGCTCTGCCACCGGACCCAGGTCGCGCTCAGGCAGATGGCTGTCACGGCCAAGTATGGGGGGTTGACCATGGACGGGTGGCGGAAATTTGTCAGCGGGCTCGACGACGGCGAGAAGAGCCAGCCGAAGGTGGATGCGCTGGCGGTGGGCCTGCTGGAGAAGTACGAGGCCACAATCAAGTCCAAGGAAAAACAGTTGAGGAAAGTGAGGTTTCAAGACGAGCATGGAGACGCGGAAATGAACGAGAGCCGGAAGGAGACCCTGCTCAGGCGCTGGGGCCAGATACGGACGCTGGTCAGGGCCACGATTGAGCGCTTGGGAGACGACGAGTGATGGTCTTGAGTAGGTTTCCTGTCGCAACTTCAAACCAATGGACGATACCCAGACACGACGCCACGAACAGTCAGCACGAAGCCACACATTTTGTTCATTCATGGACGCATTCATGTGAACTAGATTTTGAGCCGTGAAATTCCTCAACAATGTCCCTTCGTGCTTCTGGCACCGATGGCTTTCCTGCCAGGAGGGAGTTGTACCCTCTACACCTTCCTATTGTCGTCTCACCAACATTTTAAGGACGGCTGCAAGACTGAGGTCCTAGTCTTTCCTTAGGTGTCGGCCTGCTTCTTCCAACTGTACTTGGCTATGTACATCTTTCGCATCGTCACATGTGCTCCACGGCTGCATTTGAACGCCTTTGATCTGGAAAGTGTCTACAGACCGCAATATTCACCATGGTCAGATAGTACCCAAAACGCCACTTTGCTCGAGGACGATAATCAACACGACATAAGTTTACCCACGGAGAAGCAGCAGGCTCGTACGGGTAGACGCCATTGAGAGAAGAGTCGCCTGGGTACAACCACGACGCCACAAAGACCAGGTAACACATCCCAAATATCAGAATCAATGAATTTCAATTGCCTGCCCTCAGGCGTGACTACCATTTACCGCCCTTGGAATGCGATTCGAATATGAAAACAAGCGAAATAAGTTTATGAATTCCTTTGAACCCCTCGAAGCGCCATTCACTGTATTGGGAAAGTCCTTGGTGAAGGTGAGGTCGCAACTGAGGCGAGCCAGCCGGCTAGGAAATGCCGGCTGCTGACGCGATTCGCAACTCCTGCGTCAGTGGGAGAGAGGCGTGCAACGCCCCCAAATCAAGTTAAAGCGGGACGCCAAAACGGGCGAGCATCCCAACAACAATCAAGTGGTCGAGCCCTGGGGTGGTCCTGTTCTGAAGTCGTCAATTCCAAAATCAAAAGTGCGACAACTCCGTGCTGCGAATAGAGCGCACCGAGCCGCGAAACTCGTCAAGCGTGGGCGAGTCAACTGCCACAAGCTCATCTGACTTGCGTCTGACGCGGGGCGGGTTGGCGAATTCGTCGTTCTCGCAGTCATACATGTGGTGGTCAAGTTCCAGCGGACTCCCTAGTCCGCGGAGGTTGCCAATGTTCGGGAAGCGTGAATAGAAACGGCCAAGGTACCCCTTTCGTCATGGTCCGGTGGTAGCGCAACAAGAGGCCGAATTCGAAACCAGATGCGGTGGGATAGCTGTAGAGATAGTCGCCAACATCTACTCGCCGCGCGGTCTCTTCGTTCCGTGAGGGTTTCCCCAGTCAGCGCCTCCACCACCGCCACCGCCAGCTTGGTTTCCGCCATAACCGCCCTGGTTCCCGCCACCAAAGAAGCCAGGGTTGAACTGGCCGGGCATGCCGTTGAAACCTAGAGACGCAGATTATGGTCAGTTGCAAACGAACACACGAGATACGACAGGAAGTAGCACAAGAACAGCAGAAAAATAACAGAAGAAACACACTGGGGGGGGGGGGGGTGGCAAGCGCAAAAGAAAGCAAAACCAGGCAGCAAGAGCAAAGCGACGGGTGCGATGTCCACGTCATTCCAAAGCACACCACGAACATGAAGCAGCAAGCTCATTAAAGACAAGTCCAAAATATGGGAGGACTCACCACCCATGTGGCCCATCATGTTCATGCCCATGTTAGGCATAGCGCCCATGCCCATGTTAGGCATTCCTCCCATGCCCATGCCGTTCATGCCTCCAGGATTTCCCATCATACCTCCGCGGCCACCACGCATGGGACCTCCCATGGTGGGCGTGCCACGGCCCATGCCGCCGCCGCCACGGTTGAAGCCGGGCCCGCCGAAGCCTCCGCCCATGGGGTTATTGAATGCACCCATGTTGTTGTTGAAGGCACCCATGTTCGAGTTCCCATAGTTGGTGTTGAATCCACCACGCATCCCGCCACGGTTGTACCCGCCGCCCCGGCCGCCCCGGAAGCCGCCCTGGAAGCCACCACCCCCGCCCGCTTGGAATGAACTCGCTTGTCCAATGTTGTTGTTGAAGTTGCCAGGGCCGCCAGGGGCACCGCGGCCAGCGTTTTCGCGAGCACGCTGCGGCGCATCTTTGGGAAGGGTCTTGAAGGGGTTATTGCCTTGGGCATGGTAGGAGACGCTCGGAGGACGATGCTGGCTGTGGGAGGATGCACTGTTGTCGTCGGTGGCAACGGCCTCTATGCGTCGCTTCGTTGCGGTTGCAGCCTGACTTGAGGCGAGCTCAACGTAGGCTTGGCTGTTGGACAAGAATTATCAGCCGGGAAAAGCTCGGTGCGGTGAAGTAAGTCCGTCTTGACGTACCCCTTACTCTTGCCGTTCACCTTGTGTTCGCTGAAAGTAATCTCTTTGAGCTCATACTCGCAATCAGCGTCATGGACCCAATTCCGAACTTCATCTTCCGTGTGCCACCACTGCAGCTCGGAGATCAGCAGCGCTGCTGTGGCATTGGGGTCAATGGGGCGGTCGTCAGGCTCCGACTTGCGCTTAACACCATGCTGGGGTGCAGATGAACCCGACGCTGACTGGTTATTGTGCTGCTCGTGACTGCCGTTGTGATTGCCATCGCCATTCTGTGCCTCGTGTGCCGCATCTCCTGGCTCGGACGCCTCGTTCATGGGGCTATTATCGCCGTAGTCTTCCGAACCATCATGCTGCTGCTCTTGACCGACACCTTGGGCCTGGGTGTCGGTGGCCTCGTAGACATCGAAATCATAGTTCTCGTCGGCCATTGTAGGGCAGCCTAAAACTGGATCAACTGGAAAAGAAGAAATCGAGATTCTTTGTTGAAAGACGTGTATTGATAGTCTTGTCTTGTAGGGTCAGAAGTACAGGAGTCCAGTTGTCTGTGGGCGCCGCCTTGCAATCAGTACTTAGGAAGACAAGAAGATTTCCGGCCAGTTTGTCGCCAACGTCAGAGCGAGGTGCAAGCAGGCCCGAGGATGAGAAGAAAACGGTGACACAGGGATAGAAAAACATGATGGAAGACAGAGTCATCGATACGTACACTCCAGGTTGACACACAAGACTTTGACCCTCAGACAATTCGACTTGAAAACCTCCTAGCTGATGATCCTTGAAATGATTCCTGGTCTTCTTTCTCTGGAGATGAAGCTCTGTGCTTTCGATCTCCTCTCCAACTCTGAAATCCCTCGGATGTAAAGTGTGTACAAGCGTGCCTTGAGGCACCTGTGATCAAAAATATGATAAACAGCTGATTTTTTGTAGTCCGATACTTGGTGAGACTCCTCAATCCTGGTTGGGAGCTAAGTCAATCGGTGCCCCGAAAGCTGCAACGTCGACGGCTAGTGTTGAGGAAAGCACAACCAGAGTGCCTTGGAGCACTATGTTGGTGATGCTTTCAGCGATGCTTGCTTGCAAAGTTGGTTTGGATAATGTGAGCTCGTGACTACCGCATCGATTTGGATCTACTCTCATTCGAATGATGCTTTGAGATGTGGGTTGGCCGGCGAGGCTGCGACTTTGGTTCGAAGGGGCTGGTCGCAAGGCTGGTAAGTCTCGTGATGGTCACTTGGAACTTTGGACGGCAGTTGAGGTTGGTAATCGCAGAGAGGATGGTTGATGTCAAAGATGTTGGAGTTTGCAATCGCCAGAAGTCGCTACCACTCCAACCCAGTGACAACTGAGGAAGGGGATAGCCAAGTCAATACGAGCTTGGAGCTCCTGGACGACCTGGGTCTAGGGTCTGGGCCTGGAGCTTCTTCAACTTAAGCGGTACTCTCCCTGCCGGAAGGTGGGGACCCGTGTTTCCGAGTTACAGAGATCCCGCTAACATTTGCAGCGGGCCAGTGGGCACTTGGTTGAGGTGGGCCTTCGCTGCAACTGTGACGACCGATTAAAGCTACCAAGGTAAAAAAGAGTTATAAATCACTTGATAGAAACCTAACGAGAATAGTATTATTCCTTACTTATATATCATTTTCTAAATCTAGATACTACTGTCTTATAAGTATTAGATTTCTAATAAGTAAACTTTAAATAGTTTTAAAAGAAATTTAAATTAAATAAAGTTATAAACTTTAAAGAAAACTTCTATTTAAATAAAAGTTAAAGAGTTATTTTTTAAAAGAAATTATTATAAATATAGTTTATTTCATAAGTAAAGAGTATCTTTAATATTATTTATTTAAAACTTTTTCTTAAGGTTTTTTAAATAGTTTATAATTAGTTTTTTTTTTAAAAAAAAACAAACTAATCGATTATAATTTATATATCTTTAATATCAATGTTAAAAGTCTAAAAATATATTAAATAATTCATAAATAATGTATTAATAATAATAATTAAAGTAAATTCTTTTCTTAATATAATTAACTTACTTATATTTATTACTTCTACTAATTATTTATAAAAAAGCTATTATATTCGCTTATATAAATTTACAATAATAAGTTATAATTACATTATTTATTTATTATAATAAATAATAACGTTTATATTATAACTAGTACCTATAAATAAAATAAACTTTATATAATATTATAAGTAACTAACTTATTTACTTACTTATACTAGATTATATAAGTAAGCTTTAATTATATAAGTAACTACTTATATCTTAATCTTTCTTTTTTACTTTTTTAAACTATTTTAGTATTATAGCTATTTAAGCTTTAATATTATATGTTAGTTTAAGATATTTTTTACTTAATACAGTAATGATAGTTAGTCGGTTTCGCTAGTTAAATATATATTTAGAAATATGCATTAGAATACCTAAAGAAATAAAAGTTTTTTAATATAACTTATATTAAGCACCTTATATTTAAATATTTATTTTATATTATTAGTAGTACTTTTAAATAATAATTAGTTTTATAAAATTTAGATATAGCTTATAATAAGTTAAAATCTCAAGGTATTATATTAAATAAAGCAATTTTAAAGGAAAACTTTTAATTTTAAATAAGTTATTAAAGTATACTTTAACATTTATATATTTTAATTTTAATTCGTTTAATACTAAATATTTTAATGTTAATAAAGTATCTTTTATAAGATTATTAACACCTTTATATATAAGCTTTTAGTTTAAATATTAGTTTATTATATATTCTATTTATTTACTACTCTAGCTCTAAGTATTGACGAGATTTTCTAAATAGTCCCCTGGAAAAGAAACGAGAGAGCTTTGAAAGGACCAGCTTCTTCCTCTGTGCTGGATGCTGACTCAGGGGTGTCTTTAAATGGGGTGTACTGATGTGTGTGGCTTGTTGGCCATTCAGCTGTTCCGGTGGTACAGGTGTCTCGCACAGAGAGTGAGGGTGTACACGGCCACTCAAGCAACAAGCTACTGCAGTTTTTTGGTTCTCACTAGGCAAGTACTTTCCCTCACTGACTGATCCAAAAGATATGAAGATGTCACTTGAAAGATGTACGTGATTTCTCTGAGACCGATTCAATGACTCCTTGCGCCTGAATAATACTTGGCTAGCTGGCAACTATAGACTCCAAAAATAAAACAACCGTTAATATTCTGCCCCAAAGCTCTCAGCCCCTAGATGGTCGTTCACACTCAAGCCCATCTTGGGATCATCCACATCGTCCTCCGCATTCTCGTTCCACGAGTGTACCGACACCGAACCGTAGCTCCTATCGAACCCGCCCCACGAAGACGCTGTCAAAGAAAGAAAAAAAAGCCACGTCAGTATTTGCCACATCGCCTGCCTCAACAGTAAATTGTGCCACGATGGGAAGGAAAATGATCAACTCACCAGCAATGATGGGCGCGTTGGGGTGCCAAAACGGCTCACGCACGCAGCCGCGCCTCCCGCCGCCGCCGCCGTGCCTTCGGGTCGCCCTGCCCGTCGCCTTGGCCACGTCGATGGTGGACTTGAGCGTCGCATCCATGTTCCACACGTAGATCTTGCCGTCCTGGCTGCCACTGTACACGTACCGGGAGTCGGTGCTTCCTGCGGGGCTAAAGTGGCAGCGGATGAGCGTTCCCTGCACCTTATGTCCGCGGAATGTCACCACGCTGTTATCATCCGGGTGCTGGAACCAGTTGTTCATGTCGTAATCTTCCATCCGGTAGTCGTAGTCCGTGTGCTGCGTGTGCTGCCGCGGGTTGAGATGCTCATACCGCTCCGTCGACATGGCCATTCTCAGGTCCCATAGCTTCATGGTCTGGTCCTTGCTGTTGGACAGTATGTAACGCCCGTCGCCCTTGCTGTCGATGTACGTCAGACCTTCGATGTGTCCGACGAAGGCGCCAGCCTCTCTCCCGTCCCCCATCGACCGCCGGTCCCAAACCTTGATAACCTGGTCGTCTGAGCCCGAGTAGATGATGTGGGGATCTTTTGGATCCGCAAAGCAGACCGCGTTGACATCGTCATCATGGCCCTGGATGTTATGCAGCACACGGCCGGACTCAATGTCGTAGACGATGATACTCGAGACATTGTTGCCCGCGATGAGCTCCCGCCCGTCGCCTGAGAACCGGATCGACCAGATGGCAAAGTGTCCTCGTGCCCTCCATCCTCCCCATCCGGCGTCCGTAGGGCCGCTGCTCAGGTCGAGCGTGTAGGGATCGCCCTTGTCGTTGGGGTCTGTGGGAGCGAAGCACACATGGCTTTGAAGTGATGTGTAGGCGAGCCATTTGTTATCAGGTGACAAATGTGCGTCTGTAAGTGTCCATTGGCCCCAGGGATAGTTGACTGTCTTGTAATACCGCCAGTTGTACGGGTTGCTCGTGTCGTACATGCGTACTTTGAAATCCTTCACACAGGCGTAAAAGAAGTTGCCGTCCTCGCTGAACTGTCCGCAGTAGACGGGGGCGTTGTATTGGACAATCATGTCGGCTTCCGAGGTGGGGATCATGTCCTGCGCCATGGCGGCCTGGTTGATTCGCGGGTCGCCGACGCCGAGTTCCCGGTCGAGGATGCGGCGGACGAGTTTCTTCCTGTGCCGGACGGCAGACCTGTCTGTTGAGCCGAATGCGCCCGAGTTCATCAGCTCGATGCCCTTGTCGCTGGGGACCTTTGGGAAGCGATTAGGGTCAGGGGGCTGCCGCCTCCGACGAGGTCCGGGCCAGCCTTGGACAGCGTCATTGAAGAGTACGTGGCCGACGTCTCGGCCGTGAAAGATGGTCATGATCTGCTGTACTGAGAGTTGAGGCCCCCCTATCCGTGCTATTGATGGAAGTCAGCTTCCAGATCGCCAGTTGATCGACGAAAGATGCGATGAGACGATCGGGATCTGGCTGAGCATTTTAAGCCTTCTCAAAGTGACACTTACCCAGGAGATTTCCGATCGAGATGGCCGCTGGCATTCCCACCCCCTGCATCCTCTCGTTCTCATCGTCGTCACCTTCTTCGTTGTTGCCTTCTGATGGACCGTAGACAACCTCGACGGTGTAGCCGGTCTCGGCATCTGCGCGTGTGAACAGAGCGGTTAGACCTAGTCTAGGTACACTGAGCGGCCACCACTAACCGTGAAATGCATCCTCGTCATCGTCATCCTCCTCCCAACTGTTCTCGTCTTCATATTCGGAGCCATTTTGGTCGTCGTCGTCATTGTCATTGTCATAGTCATCGTTTTCTGGGTTATCCTCTGTGACCTCTGTTGCCGGCTCGAAGACGTCATCGTTGCCATCAGACGAGTCGTGAGGTTGAGCACCGGAAGACTGCTGCAGGCTCTCGCCAAACCCATCCTCGTCCAAGTCTTCCACGTGGGGAAATCTGTAGCTCATTTTGGCGGCCAGCAATAGGAACAGGTCCCCAGGCCAGGGAGTGAGCGATAATGTTGTCGGTCGGTCGGTCGATCCGGGGGTGGCTTATATGATAAACGGTCAGCCCCGGAGCTCTTATCGCGCCTTCAGACGCAGCGAGCAACTACGGAGTACGGAGTATAAGGCCCACTGTGGGGTGAGTGACAGTCAGCCAGAACAAAGCACGATCAACCACGCAAGAATGGTCTCCAGCTTGCTGTAGTGCGAAGGGGCAAGTGCACCGTTGTGATAGTGTCCAGGGCTGTACAGATGTTCTCCAAACGCTGACGACATTGCGGGATGACAGCTCCAATCTCGAGGTCGGGGAACCTGACCTCGGATTTAACACCGGATTTTACGGACTGGAGTGTCGAGATTCCAGGCGACAGTAACCAATTGCATGCCGGAGGGCGTCCTCGTCATTTTAACGGCCGTCTTTTTTTTTTTTTTCAAAAAAAAAAGAATTAGTCCAACTAAAATGGACTGGCGAAGACCAGAACAAGCTGTACTAAGCTCCAGCTGTTAAGCGTCGGATTTCAGTACCGAGGTGACAAGGTGAATGTTGTCAGAGCCTTTTTTTAAAGCTGAAATTGCTGCAGATTTGATGTACCTAGGTACCGAGATCTTGATCTGCCTCCAACTCTGGCAGACGACCGACATCAGTCTCGAAGACGGAAAGAAGGTCGGTCGCCTTCCTGGTGGAGGCTTCCCGATCCCTACTGCGGAGTACGAGGCCCCTGCACCAGTCCTTTGTTGGGCAGTGTCAATGACGAACCTCTCCAGCCCAGGAAACCTCCCTTGTGTAGGTACTTAAGTAGAGTGGTATATAGCTCAGCCGACACAGCCTCCTTCGGTCACCTGTAACTCTGCAACCGCGCCCGTGTCCGCCCGGGATCGACAAGACAGCATGAGTGGTTAGCTTTTGGGGAACCTTGCTGAGCCCCCAGCCCAGAGTCTTGGTGACGAACCGTTTCGCTCCCGCTCCCGCTCCGCGTTTCTCGTCCACACCCAATTAAGCACTGAGCCTGGGTGGCCAAGATGGTGGCCAAGATGGTGACCAAGATCGCCCAAACCCCAGCTCCGTGTCTCATTCGGCCTGGGCTGGCTAATAATTTGTTAGGACATGTCCAAGCCCCATGGTGATATCTCCGTAGCAGGAGGATGGTACGAGTGCTTGCAACTAGCCGACCGCTGCGTCTCCACGGCCGTGCTTGGCCGTGGTGGAGTCTATATTTGACAGCATATGGGGAGGCAAGAGGGAAAGGTCTTGGTCTTGCTACTCTGTATTGTTACTCTATCTTGTTACTCTATCTTATAACTGATTCCAATGTCTTCTTCCGACTTGACATTGAACTTGGTTGCGCACCTTTGAACACAAAATCTGCCAAGAGCCTGAAGTCCCGAGAGCCCATCATGCCGGAACATGGACTAGATGTCGCGATCCTCCTCCTCCTGCTGGCAGAGCAGACCGGAGCCGCAAGCATCAGAAGAAAGCTGGAACTGAGGCAAGATGACGACGGCGGCATCAACACACCAGATGACGATGACGATGCTGTCCCGGCCCCAGCCCCAGCCCCAGCGACAGCGACAGCGACCCCATCTGCAGCCACGACAAGCACTGCAAGCCCGGGGCGACAACTCGACACGGGCTCCAAAGCTGGCATCGCAATTGGTGTCATTGTATTCGTGATCTTTCTCGGGGGCGTCGTGTTTATGTACTGGAGGCATCGGCAGCGGCGAAGATGGGAGCGGCGGAACAAGGACAGTAACAACAACACCACCACCAACTATAACAACAATTATACCCGCCAATACCCTAACCAACCCAACATGGTGATGGCTGCACATAATGGACCACGAAAATCAGGCAGCGACTCCTCGCCCCCGCTTGGTTCGATCTCACCACCATCGACAAACCCAGACGCCGGCCGGCCATGGTTCGACAACGGCCACGGCAGCTCGGAGCTGCTCAGCCGCGGGGCCAGGGACAGCGACGGGGTCGCGGGCTGGGTTAATGACAAGGCGGAGCTGAGTGCTCCCGGGGTGGGTGTTGCACAAGCACCTGCCGAGCTGCATCCTCACCACCAATATTCGAACTCGACAGAACTAGCCACCGCAGATAATCAGATCCACGAGATCCACGAGATCCCTGAGTTCAGCGCATGTTCGTACGCACCGGTGGAGCTGCCCGCTGCCGTGCCGGACCAGAACGCCAGGTACAGCGGTGGTTATGGGGAGGACATCGGCAGGAACGTTAGTACGAGGACGAGCAACACAGACAGGTCTGCGAACAGGAGGGAAAGCCTAGCACCGACGTTCACAGTGTCTTCGCCGGCGACGACGGTTGCGGAAACTGTCTCTGATTCTGGTCATGGCAACCACGTAGGACAGGTGTCGCCGGCTTCTCCATCTGCATACGCAAGAAGTGCGGCTGGTGGAAACACGATATAGACGACTTGTGGAATCTGAATCTTTGAGACTTTGCCTTTGGAATACGCCGCAGCGGATTGAGCAGAGTCGGTTGAGGGATTCCATTCCGACAAATATGTGAGATTTCAACCCAGACCGATTGCATGTGATTGTATTACACTACCTCGAGCTACTCGTGCTCCGCACGACTCTTCAGCCACCCTGTAGACTTCGTGGGCGATGTGGAGATGTTGTAAGCTTGCCTCACACCACGACCGTGTGGCTAGGAGGGTCTCGCGCGGACCGGCATAAGGATTCATACTCTTGTTTCGCAATGTGCGAGTCAGAACTACACGGTGCCCGCTTTGTCTGACATCGACTCGAATGTTTTCGCATTTGTTGCGGATCGCCGGGGAATCGTGATGATGTTTTCGCCATGGTGGTCGAAAAATCCTTTACTGGATTTTCTTGGTGCTTGATACAGGAGCATCGGGACCAAAGAAGCCTAGCAAATGCGCCGTCCGCGTCAAGCAAAGAAAGGCCTCAAGAGTCGGTCAGCAAGCCAGGCGTCTGGTTACCCCAAGAAGAGGAGACGACTTACCGTAACACCTACATTGCCCCAGGTCATGGTGTTCCATGAGCCAACATCCACAAACCTTTCAACTCCCAGGCCAACGAAGCACACGGCGATATGCCCGATGTCTGCGATCCAGAGAGCAATTAGGTAGTTCCGCACAACCTTGGGCTCAGTCGTGGTATAAAGAATGGCGACAGCAGCGAGGAACAATAGGCCGTAGCAATTTCCGAGCTGGAGTGCCACAAGCCGGGAGTTGTCATCTACCTTGAGGATTGGCGTCGACGTTTGCTCCTTTACAAACCAGGACGGGTCTATCGTGGCTCCGGCCCAGCCGGCGATGCTGGGTTGTGTGTTAGTTCTCGATTATGGAAGGGAACGGGTGCATGACGGTGTCTCTCTCTTGTCTTACAGGCTGACAGGCTCGAAGATGGTGAAGATGAAGCGAGGAAAGGCAGGAAGGCGAGACGCCATGACGACTGCTCAGAGTGATGCAAGTATACTACTGTACCGGTACTATTCGCGTGTTTGTACGGAGTACTGGGCAAGCAGAGTACAGTCTTGATTATGGGCCGCTCCAAAATCAGTCGGATGAGGCCGGTTTCGTCAGCAGTATGGTTCCACGATAGGGTTCACGATGTTGAATGGAAATACCCTTGGAAGATGTCTCGTGTAAAGACTTCGTCGCATCTTAATGTCACCAGTCCACCGGCAATTCCAGAGCAGTTCCTGGACAGTGATAGTGGTGCCACACTCTGGGCACCCTTGTAAGGCTGGGGGTTATGAGCGGCATCTTAGCAGGAGACGGGTAGCGGGGTCTGTGTCGATAACAGCCAGCAACAGCACGCTTTGTTCAGCCTCGGGTGGCGTGTCAGTCTCTGCTCTGAACAGACCATGCGCCTACATTTCAGGCCGGGACGACAAAACGGCCGCGTCGTTACAAGGGCAACCTTAACCATTCGAGTGTGTTGACCGCGTTCCGGTTCGGGGAGAGGATAGTGTCTTCTCTGGCCTCCCGCACGAGGACAGGAGCGTGCAATGCGAGTGTCCTTGTACTCGGTACGACAAAGATGGATGGATGGGTCTTTTGATTGAGTCTGACCCCTCGGCCCAGAGGCAAATTGGATGGGACTGGACCCTCGTGCCCCGGCTCAGTCAAGGCTCCTCCCGCGATGAGGCCGCCCCGTTGCAATGCACGATCATCCCAGGGCAAGCCAATGTTGATTTTCGCAGAGTACCTTTGATTTTCCCGGGGAATGGACCCCGCCTCTGCTACTTCCAACCGCACACCAGGCTCGCCAGCTTCGAGACAGGGCGTCCTCCGCAACAGGACCTGGGGCCCCTTTCCATGGCTGCGACCTGTCGAATCCACGACCGCTTTCTCCCTCCTCTGGGTTCCTCGCAGCGGGCCTTGCCCCCTGTTTCCTGTGGGATGTTACGATGGCGACAATTGAGCCGCGCTTGATGCACTTGCTGAATGATTCCAACTCCCCCGAGACCTCAAACTACCCCCCGCCCGATCTCCCTCCAATACAGAGCTTTAGCAGCTTTGCCAAGGCGTCGAATTTCTCACTACCGCCGCTGGAGCCTGATGCGAGCCAACATGGGAGGAGTGACAAGTCCACGGCCAGGGCTCCTCAGCACATACCGCCCCTGGCCTCCATTACGGAGGAATACAATGGACGCTATCCTGAAGGCGGCACCCTCCGCCACACGGGCGGAGGCATCTCTCTGCGCATGCTCTACGACAATCCGGACGTCACCGACTCACAGCTTTCGTTAAGCCATATCCTCGACGAGGTGCCCGAGTCGTCGCCGCTTTCGAACGAGGATGCGACTAACAAGAAGCGCCAGAGGGCTGTCACTATCAAGGACGATATTATGCACCTGCCGCAGCCATTGAAGAAGCAGAAGTCTGCCCAGAATATCGTTCCACCCATCATCAATGGCTTGTACGAACCCCCACCCAACGCGGCCGTCTTCCCGCCGATCGCGCTCGAGGATAATGAGAACCCCTCGAATATACACACATTGAAAGAATTCACTGCCAATATGATGCCTAATGTAGAGCAGGACGCAAGTGAAAAGGCACCGCCACCGCCGCCGCCCCAACTGGAGCAGATCGCAACGCCAGAGGCGGAAAAGGGCCTGGCCAAGGTGAAGAGGAAGGCCGCGAAACCACGGAGGAAATGGTCAGAGGAAGAGACCAGGGATCTTCTGCTCGGTGTGAACAAGTACGGGGTTGGAAAATGGACGAGCATCCTGGACGATCCCACGTACAATTTCAACGGACGGACTGCCGGCGACCTGAAAGATCGGTTTCGCACATGCTGCCCCGATGAGCTGCGCGTCTCGCACAGCAAGAGCAAGGAAAGTCTTAATCAAGAAGCCCCCGCAAGTGCTCCGCCCGCCGAGCCGAAGCTGAAAAGCAAGACGAAGACGGTGCTGCTGTTGGAGGACATTCTCGCGGATCCTGATGAGCCGCAGGCGTCGTCCTGGGACAAGGAAATCGACCAAGGTGCATCGTCGAGCCAGACACAATCAGCCCAACAAGAATCGGACTCGACGACAAAACCCAAGAAGAGCCGAGCACACCGCAAGAAACTGGAGGATCTCCAGAAGATGGGCATTCATGGCCCTTTCAAGAAATCACACCGTCGAGAGAGACGGCCATTCACACAGCAAGACGACGATCAGATCCTCGAGGGTCTTCAACTCTATGGGCCGGCCTGGACCAAGATCCAGCGCGACCCGAGGTTCGACCTGTCTAGCAGGCAGCCCACCGATCTCAGGGATCGGGTGCGCAACAAGTACCCCGATACGTACAAACAGATCGAGGAAAGGCAGATCCAGGCCAAGGAAGCTGCCCCGACGTCGTCGAGGGCGAGAAGTAACCTCATGGAACCCTCCGTGAACACGAGGGTCAACGAGAACTCGCTGATGACTTTGGAGCCTCACCTAAACAGGTCCGGGTCCAGGGAAGACATGATGGTGCATAGTCACAAGTGGTCGGGGACGACCACGCTACACCAGCAAAGCTCGACAGCGAACAACAACCCTAACCATGAGTTGCCTGGGCTGGACTCTTATGCGAGGGATTCAACACTAGATGCAGATGGGCCTCTAGTTGCCATGGATATCTCGAGGTTGCTACTCGACTGAGGCCGCGACGGCAGCAGGCAGCAGGGATCTTATCCCCTGCACCCATTGCAGCACCTTCTTCTATTTCTATCTCAGTTCGTTATTTCTTTGGACATTGCAACGGGAGTCCGGCGCGGCGAGGGACCTGCCGTGGATTTTGCGGTGGGATCAGACAAGGATGGAATTCTGTCGTTAACAATGGAGCTTGCCATCTTCAAATGCTGCGGCCGCAAGGAGCCCAGCACGGAGTAATTGGAGAAGGAGGGCCTCGAGATAGCCCAGAAGATTGATTGCTGGTGCAAAATTGTGAAGGACTGTCATTCTAGAGCCTAGAGCAATCTTAGAATCCAGCGAAGCAATTTGACTGCAAAATCTCGCCCGCCCCTCTCCGTGATCAACTCCAGATGCCCCCCCTCGGCCGGCGATCACAGCAACTCGACAGTTTCCCTCTTGCGATTGGAATCCCGAACAAAAATCACCGCAAAGATCATCACATGGATCTGATTTGCAGTGTTTTTTCAAAATCGGTTTCCAACACACTGTGATCATAAAATCCCAAGACTTCTGTAACACGAAGAAAAGAGGAGACGTTCAAACGGTGCAAGCCAGTCGAGACTGAACTGTTGGTACACATAATGTAGGAGCACGGGCCATCACATCACGTGGGCCTGGGCGCTAGCGGCTCACTAGCGCAATTTCTGGGAAACCCACAAGCTGCAAAATCTCGGGGGTGCAAAGCAACTTTTCAATCAAGCGTGGTCTTCTGAGAACATCTTCCTCCCGCCAGCCTGTGCAAGACGACCACATTCGACAGCCAGCCACCAACAGACCGCCAAAATGGGTAGAGGACGTAAGTTATGGATTCTCTCTGAACTCCTCAATCTCCTAGATGCCGAAGCTTGCTTGGTCAGCAACGGAGTGCTGTCGCCTGGGTGCAATCGCATTGATTTGTTTGCAATCAATCCTGCGGACCAAGTGGGCTCTCAGCTTGGAGACCAACTCTTCAAGCACGACGACGATGACGATGCTGACTGCAACCTGATGAACAGCTAAGAAGCACCAAAAGCGCCTTAGTGCGCCCAAGCACTGGCTCTTGGACAAACTGTCCGGCACCTACGCCCCCAAGGCCTCCGCTGGTCCTCACAAGGCTCGCGACTGCCTGCCCCTCATCGTCTTCATCCGCAACCGCCTCAAGTACGCGCTCAATGGCCGCGAGGTCAAGTCGATCCTGATGCAGCGCCTGGTCAAGGTCGACGGCAAGGTCCGCACCGACACGACCTACCCTTCCGGCTTCATGGACGTCATCAGCATTGAGAAGACCGGCGAGAACTTCCGCCTCGTCTACGACACCAAGGGCCGCTTCACGGTCCACCGCATCCAGGCCGAGGAGGCCGAGTACAAGCTCGGAAAGGTCAAGCGTGTTCAGCTGGGCCGTGGCGGTATCCCATTCTTGGTTACGCATGATGCGAGAACGTGAGTTCTTCCGACATCTGTCAGCCGTTGGACCAAGCTTTGGTTGAATCCTCCCATTTCGGCCCACGTCGATGGAAAGAGCGATTCTAGATCGGAGCGAGATCATCAGCGGCTGGTACGTTTCGAGATCCCCCTTGGTAGCTAACCCGCTTCTCTGCAGCATCCGCTACCCTGACCCTCTCATCAAGGTCAACGACACTGTCAAGATCAAGTAAGTCGATACCCTCATGCGTGCAAACGCACCAAACGAGTCATTAGGACGACGGCTAACGTAACCTTCGCAGCCTGTCCACGGGTAAGATTGACGACTTTGTCAAGTTCGAGATTGGCAACCTGGCCATGGTCACTGGTGGTCGTAACATGGGTCGTGTTGGTGTCATTACCCACCGTGAGCGTCACGATGGTGGTTTCAACATTGTCCACGTCAAGGATGCCATTGACAACACCTTCGCCACCCGGGAGTCCAACGTCTTTGTCATTGGTGCTGAGAAGCCCTGGATCTCCCTGCCCAAGGGCAAGGGTGTCAAGCTCACCATCGCTGAGGAGCGTGATCGCCGCCGTGCTCACGCCATCGCTGGTAACTAAATGCTTGATGAAATTTACGGGTCAAATGGTCAAAGGCAAAAGGATATCACAAAAAGTGACAGCATGGTCAAGGAGTTTCGGACGTTACGGCTTTGAATTTAGCTATGGTAGATAGCAAATACCCAACAGGTCGACCAGATGATGTCGACGGGTCAATCAATTCTTGCAAACGTCCTACTATTTCTCCCAAAAGCCCTGCTCTGCTCTACTGCGCCATGCTACGTTCTGGTCCGTTACCTAAGTGCTCCTGCTCGCATCCGGACGGACCAATGACCTGGACACAACTGATCTCTTACCCGGTTCCAGCCGGTTCGAGGAAGACCCGCGGTGTGCAAGTATATGTGTGTCTCGGTCTATAGCTGGATTTAATTTTTCCTTGCGTTAATAACCAAAGAAGGTCAAGGCCCTGTTGCTTCGGCAAAGCCCGGCAAGCAACCCTCCGCAAGCAGAAGCCACCCCTCAAAGTGCAACAAGTGTTGAGCTTTGCCGTCGCGTTGCAGTTGGGTACAGTGAGGGTGATCAGCAATGGTTTCTGGATGACGAGAGCAAAGGTGAATGAAGCTGCTCATCTCACGTCAACCCGTTCCGCCCCCCCCCCCCCAACCCAGCTCTTTTCAAGTTGCCTTATCCTGCACTAGAATTGCAGAGCATGCTCTACACAGATGGCTCCTTACAGGGAATGTGCTAGTCACGCGGTGACGAGCTCGTTCGTGCCGGAGAGGCGAGGGCGCGGACGTTGTACTCCAGCGTACAGAGGAGGCGATGGGGAACAAAGAAGGCGGTCTCGATGTGGGTGGACACAAGGGTTAACGGCCTCAGCTTACCTCACTTTATTTTGATTACTTACCCCTCAAGTTCACGGTCAGCCTGCCTGCCGTGCCACGCACCTTTCTTTGTTGGAATCCCTGGAAGCCAGCACATCAAGGGCCAAGCCTGAGCGGTGGCGCGGTTGTGCATCCGTTTTCTTCTGTCAGTTCAACATTCATTCTTCTACCCACTCAGGGGTAGGTCGGGATGCCCTCTCGTGACCGGCTGAGGTCGCAGGAGGGGATGCCTCGGACAAGGAGGCCGAGTTGCCGTGTGAGATATTTGAAAATTGCCCTGCCTCCGTTTGAGTCTCGCGGGGACTGGTGGGGAGGGGGAAGAGGGTGCCCAGGTGGCTCCAAGTACCTTAACATTCACTGCTTGTATCTGCCGAGGTTGGTTGGCTGTTAAAAGGTGTTTGTTTTCTTCTTCGTCCCGTTGGAGCCGCAGGCCACTGTGATGAAGCAGACGAAGAGAGGCAGGAAGCACGATGTGAAGCACACCTCACCGACTTTGCCCTCGCACAGAAGTTGCCACATGCCTGGTGTGTGCGCCCGTTGGTCACCGGCGTATGGGTGGTTAGGCGCCGACAGTCGGGCTCCCTCAGCCTTGGTGTTGGTTGCACAACAGGTGGTGTTGAGGGCGTCGTAGGCATGCATAATAAGACCTGCAGTCGTCACAGGGGTTAATTTCAAGGAGCTCAAGTATATCAATACGTACTCAAGTATGCATGCATACTTTTTGTAGGTTCCGAGCAAGGGTTGATATGCAGTGGCTGCTGTGGAACATTTGAAGGGGCACAAGTTAGTACAACAGTCTGAAATGTCTAATCGCCAGGCGGTGGTGGGGCTGAGCAAACACACACGCCGTCGCCAAAGATTGCCCCGAATTACAGTACGAAGTACTCCGTACACTAGCACAATGACAACATTGAACAACACTGAACTCAGCCTCTCACAACGTGGGACCGTCTTCGTCCCGTTAGGTTCCACAACAGGCGGGTTTGACATGTTTCCCCGCGCTTTGAAAAGTCTGGGGAGGAAGAAGCAAAACACCTAGGTACATATGTACTTAGGGAGTACCCGCCCGTGTCGCACCTGCATTCTCCAAGCCTCCTAGCTTGTGACTTGAACAGAATTTTTTTTTCGTAATGAGATGCTTATTTTGGACAGCTGGCACCTCGTCGTCGTTTTGGCTCTCTCTTGCAGGCCTAGCCCTGCCAGGGTGGGTGGGGGGGAGAGGGTTTGTATGGCCTGGTTGGATGTCGACCCCGAACATGAATGACCGTGAGGTTCCGTCCTGCCGTCACGCCCCTTTTGGTAGGGTCGAGCGCATGGTCTCAAAGTCCCGTGCTTGGTCATCGCTCAATTGGATGTGTATGTTCTGCCCAAGGCTCTCGGGTCTCCTTGGCCAATTCCGAGCAACTGGGCTTCAAGTGGTTCAAGAAGTAATTCTCTCGACGCAGACAGAGGTCAGGCACCTGTTGAAGCTGTCTGCCCCAGCACACACTACCTAGCTATTGTGTGATGGCATGAGGAGACCGGGCCAGCAAGGGCCGGTTTTCCAAGCTCCACACATGTTGACAGCATCCGATCCACCCCACGGGGCTAATAAGAGGGCGAAATACGCGGGATGCCGAAGTACGCATATGCCATAGCCTGCGTGATGAAGCCTGCTCCATCTTTTTTCGGCAGGGTTGTGTCCCTTCGTCCCTCACTCAGTGGTCTCTATTTCCTTACCTAGGTACTAATAAGTAATTTCTTGAGACGACAACGTCTGTCACACCATGCTCGCCGTGGCCCTTCTCTGCCAGCACCAACAGACAGACAGACGCCTTTCCTTTACGCGAGCGAACCTAGCTGCCGGGCTACAACCCCACTTATTCCCTCTATACTTTATACCTATCTACCTAGGTACCTAGGTAGGTAGGTAGGTAGGTACTACTAGGTAGGTACACTCGTGGGCATAGTGGTCAAAAGACCTCGTCCCCTCGTCCCCTCGTCCCCTCGTGCCCTCGTGTCACCGGCTGGGTCTTGAAGCATCGACTCCACCCACGAGACCAAGCTCGGTCGCCCGTTGACTGCACTTGCACCCCGGGCTTCATACCTACATGTGATATAAATGGGCTTGTGTATATATCCCATCCTCGATGTTCATCGGGCTGCCCATATTCGCCGCTTCCACAGGATACCTACCTACTTTCCATCCAACCGCACCCGCCTGTTCAAAGTTGATGCTCTCAAGTCCCACGCCTATCACTCCTTCACTCCTCTCACATCGATCCTCCTCTACCTAGGTAGAACCAGATACTCCTTGGCAGCATACATACTACCACCTACCTACTCAAGGTATTGCCTTGATTCCTCACACTTTCCCTATCCAGCTCAGGTTCCTCGGATAACAGACTGCTCCTACACGCTACGGGTCAATCTTCCAGTCATCTCTTGCAAGCCTACCCTGTCCTGCTTAGTAGATATCTAGCCTCCTCTCTTGGGTTGACCACACCACTTCGCACACACCCTCATAAATATCTTGGTGTCTAGCACCAGATACCGGTTAAAGCCGCTCGATTTATCTTGCAGTGGTTTTGTTCGCCTTGCTCTGCATCAGTCATCACACTTCTCCCAAACTGTTTCCTGACTCTCATGCGAGCTCTCTCGTCGACCTCTCCTGGTAGGAAACACGATCCCACTGCAGGCACCAGTAGTCTTCCCAAGGGTTTGTCTTGTTGAATCTGCAGCATCTTGTGTGGCATCTCCCAGCCAGGCGGGAATTACGTGGGCTTGGAAAGTTCGAATAGACTGCATAACAGCTGCCCGGCTCCCAATCAGAGGCCAAGCTTGTGATACTCGGCTCCTGCACCCGATCCCTTCGCCTGCATGTCGGTCAGATCGGCCTGGAGGGCTTTGCCGCCTGCCTGCGCCCTCGGGCGGCGCGCTCTTGTCTCCTGCAGGGGAACCAATCTGCGGCCGTCGCTTGCATTGCCGATCGCGGCGAAGCCAAACCAGAGACATGCCAGCACCAACAGTTCCGCGGCCGCTACAAAGACCCAGCCCGGCTCGGCTGCCGGAGGTGACCCGGCCCCAGCGTGGACCGGAAACGGCGTCTTTGGAGTCGCTCTCTTCGCAGGCGTCCTGGGCTGGGGGCTCGCGACACTGGCCACGGGCCGGAACGGAAAGGGGTCCACGTTGTTGGACAGCAAGCAGCCACTGATGCGATATGCAAGCATGAAGGAGATGGAAATCGTAAGAGCCCACTTGGCTGGCCTCCAAAAATAAGGATGATGATGCCTTTTCATGACAAGGGCAAACAAGTCGCCGGGCTAACAGACCATTCATTACAGGCCATCCAAGAGATTCGAGACGCCATAGGTTCGGACGAAGACATCGTCTCTACGGACCCGGACGACCTCCACGCGCATGGCTACTCCGAGTGGTCTACCGTGAACACAGAAAGCCTGCCGGTGGCTGTGGCCTACCCGCGGTCCACGGAAGATGTGAGCAAGATTGCGCAGATCTGCTACAAATACCATGTTCCCATCATCCCGTATTCGGGCGGGACATCACTGGAGGGAAACTTCTCTGCCCCTTTCGGCGGTATTAGCGTCGATTTCGCTTACATGGACCGAATTGTTCAGTTCAACCAAGAGGACATGGATGTCGTGGTGCAGCCATCTATCGGGTGGCAGGACCTGAATGAACAGTTAAACAAGATGGGTAGCGGGCTGTTTTTCCCGGTCGACCCTGGTGAGTCTGTCCCGCGGTTGTGATAACATAGGTTGGCAGAGATCAGACGCCCCTGGGTCAACTATGCCCAGCAAAACAAGGCCGAGTCGCAGTCGCGTAATTTGAAGACTAATCAGCAAGATAGGCCCGAGTGCTAAGATAGGGGGCATGATTGGGACGAACTGCTCTGGCACCAATGCTGTCAAGTACGGCACGATGAAAGATTGGGTCATCAACTTGACTGTTGTGCTTTCTGATGGGAGGATTGTCAAGACGCGGAGGCGACCGAGGAAGTCATCGGCAGGATATAATCTGAATGGTCTCTTTGTTGGGTCCGAGGGCACTTTGGGCCTGGTTACGGAAGGTAAGACAGCCCCACCCATCAAGAAGCCGGTATCCTTCCAATGTTGCTTGTCTGACAAAAGATCACAGCAACGCTCAAACTCGCCGTTGTGCCAGAGGATCTCTCCGTGGCAGTGGTGACATTCCCCTCGATCCGCGACGCGGCGGCGGCTGCTGCCGAGGTGATGCAGACGGGGGTGCCTGTCGCGGCTATGGAGATCATGGACGAGGTGCAGATGCGCGTGGTCAACCTTGGCGGTGCGACGGCGCCGCGGGTATGGGACGAGGTGCCGACGCTGTTCTTCAAGTTCTCAGGGACCAAGGTCTCGGTGAAGGAGAACATCCGAAGCGTGCAGCGGATCGCGAGGCGCAATGGCGGGTCGAACTTTGAGTTTGCCAAGGACTCGAGGGAACAGAAGCTGCTGTGGAGCGCCAGAAAGGAGAGTCTCTGGAGCATGCTTGCGCTACGGAAAGGTGGAGAGGAAGTCTGTGAGTGATTCTCATGTACGCAAAGCGTGGAGAGCTCGCTAACTTTATGGTGACAGGGAGCACCGACGTGGCGGTACCCTTCAGCAGGCTCGCTGATATCATCGAGGTCAGCAAGAAGGAGATGGATGAGCTTGGCCTGTTTGCCTCTATCCTGGGGCACATTGGAGACGGCAACTTCCACGAGAGCATTCTGTACAACCCCGTCAACGGCGAGCGGGAGAAGGTTGAGGAGTGCGTCAAGAAGATGGTGAAGCGGGCCATCGACATGGAGGGCACCTGCACCGGCGAACACTCGATTGGATGGGGCAAGAAGGAGAGTCTCTTGCTCGAAGTCGGGCCCGATACGCTGGATGTCATGCGAAGCATTAAGGCGTCTCTGGACCCGCATTGGATCATGTGAGTGTGCCCTGGTGTTACTTGGATTTTGCTGTTGGGCTCTTGTGGCTGACTGTTTGAAAAGGAATCCTGGCAAGATCTTTGATCGCCAGCCGTGATTGCACCTGAGCGGCCTTGGGTAGGAGTAACGGGCCGTGGGTAAAACGTGGGGCGGGACGACCAGCTGCACATGTGGAAGCACTTTGGGGGGGGGGGGTGGCATCGGTGCTTGGATCTGATATCCTCAGTGAGTTGAATGGGTCAACTGGTCGCTCCCTCTTGCATTGAATTGTTGATGAGTCTATCAGGGCTCAAGTCACAAGGCCTTGGAAGTATTGCCTGTTGATTTCCCATCCCGGGTGTTGGAAGGCGCACGCAAAGTCAGCAAGCACATTACAGAAAAGTACATTGTTTGCTACCAGGTACCTACTCAAGTAAGCTACTTAAGTACCTAGGTATTTAAGTAGGCTCCTTGGCTCCTTTGCGAAAGTTGAGACGGCGATTGATATACTAGCAAGTGGCAGGATGGGAAGGCGTCTCCCCGACGGACTTCTGCAATGCAAGTAAGTAAGAGCGGGCCTACCTCCTTGCTCCTTGTCCTCACTCAATTGATTGCTGCAGATTGCACAATAGCAGGTGCGGCTGCAATTGTGCTCATTGGTCCCCAGTAGTCTCCGTTTGCTGGCAGTCACACTCAAGACGACCTTCAACAAACGCCCAGACCTTCTTCTCCTACCTCCTTCAATTCCAATCTCGACCATTCGAAATCCAAGCTTCCTATTCTGCGCCCGACAACAACACCATCTTCTCCACAATTCTCATTATTCACTGTTCTTCAATAACTTTGGTCCATGGGACTGCTTCTGCTAGCTAGTCCCAGATAAGAAGCCAACAACCTCCAGTCCCCCTTCCCCTCCGCCCCTCGTTCATCCTCTCAGCTTCTCGTCTCGCTCATCAAGGGCACCGTGGAAAGCAGCTCCCAAGGCTTCTTTTATCGCTAGCTGAGATTCAAACTACCATTGCTCGTTGCTCCTCTTTGCTCGACACCGCACTCCCCGCTCTCAATACTCAAATGCAACACCAAACTTCGCCAAATCAGCATGTCTCCCCCTGACAGATCTCCCGCCTCATGGGACAGAGATCCCTTGGCTCAGTACAGCACCTCCACACTCCCTTCTACCATCCACACGGCCTCGATCCCACACCAAAACGGTGGTACGCCCAGGTTCTCCCCTTCCCGTGTCCCTCCTGCCACGGGTCGTACGGACGGCCCCTCTTATCCCAACATCCAGTCCAACATGAGACGACTACCACCACCTTCAGGCTCGCGAAACACGCCCCATGGCAACCCACCACGCCCAAGTACCAGCCCTCTGGCTCCTTACCCAGGTCGCTCTGCCCAAAGCAACAGTGCATCTGCTGATATGCGAACGCAACAGCATAGACAGCGGCAACAGCGTGTCACAACCGCTATTTTGACAGGCACGGCTCTGAGCTCTGCCCAAAAATTGATTCTCGATCTTTTCGAGCTTCCGAAAGACATCAAACTCCAAGAAATCTGGGAGTCGTTGACTGCAAGCCATCTCAGCCTCACCAGGGTCGAGATGTATGAGGACGAAGATGGAGCTAGAACAGGAAAGGTGCGAGTTCACATCGAGCCACCTCCCACCAAATGGCCGACATGGACCGGGCCTGTCGATTGTTTACCCATTGCCAGAGCAGATTCCTCGAAATTAAGCGTGAGGTTTCAAGCAGTTCCATTCTCGCCAGCCTGGTTGGAAACGCCTTGTGGCAAACGCATCCCTGAAAGGTTCTGCCAGCAGAAATTCTCGTCCAATAAGCTGGTGTTTGGGATGATGGCCAGCGAATCAACCATGTGGAACCTGCCACAGTTCAGCTATGAGAGCGTTACCTTGGTGACAAATTTCCCCAGGCGGCGATTTGAGATTGGGTTCAAGACCAATCTCGGCCGTCACGGCGTGAAAGTGTTCAAGATACAGGTTGATTTCAACCACCCCAGAAAGATCATCTGGGAGGTCCGCGAAAACGGCGCTTGGGGTTTAGCCATGCTGTTGCCCAGCCCCCCCAAACTTTATTTTCGCATACCCGTCTCTCACGATGATCAACAGTCGCTGTGGCAGGAATGGGATGTGTGGGCCCGGCAGACTCATATATCCGGCGAGTTGCACAAGCTGAAAGACTTGCCCGCCGGGCTTGAGAAGCCAACTGGGCAATCCGTCGATTTTGGCCGCTGGACAACTTATCACTTCGATTTCGACTCCTGTACCAATGAGTGGGAAAGTGTCCGCACATATTTGGCAGATTACAACGTCAAAATCGTACAGGTCGACCGTTTCGCGCTCGTCAATCCCGGTGCCTCCAACGCCTGGAGACTGCTCGACTCGGCCGAGATGACTTTGGAACTCCTTGGCTGCACAGATACCTATCACCTCGATTTCCCAGCGCGGTACCAACTGGAGGTCTGCATTTCGCATGGCCTGCTCAACGAATACAGTATCGGTGCACAATTTCTCGGAAAACTTACCAGCTTCGATGCCGACAGGGCCAGACTGATGCTCGAAGGTGTCGCTGAAGCCAACAAGCCTTTATTTGAGCCCATGAAGATATTTGACGATCCAAAAGTCCTTCACTACTGGCCAAACGCTAGAGTTCCTCCATACGCAACTCTAGTCCGCAGGGCCGTCATCACTCCAACCGCAATATATTTCAAGACCCCCTCTGTCGAATTGACCAATCGAATACTCCGCAAGTACTCTGATCTGAACGACCGGTTCCTCCGCGTACAATTCACCGACGAAGTCACCTTTGGCAAGATATTCTCCTCGCAGGATACCACCAAAGACGACAACCTGTTAACTCGTGTCTACAGAGTCATGCGCAATGGCATTATCATCGGCGACCGTCATTACAGATTCTTGGCGTTCAGCAATTCGCAATTCAGGGAGAACGGCGCATTCTTTTTCTGCGACACTGACCATACTACCTGCGAGTCCATACGTGAGTGGATGGGGGATTTCCGCCATATCCGCTCAGTTGGCAAATTTGCGGCGAGAATGGGCCAGTGCTTCACCACAACACGTCAAGTCAATGGCATCAATATACCCAAGATCCGCCTGATTGGAGACATAGAGCAACAGACTGGTGATAGCATCTGGAACTTTACCGACGGAGTTGGCAAGATATCACCTTTTCTTGCAACATTGATCGCAAATGAGCGCGACTTGCCTGAGACCCCTTCATGCTTCCAGATCAGAATGGGCGGCGTCAAGGGCACCCTCGTCCCGTGGCCCGACGTCCCGCCCAACGAGGTCCATGTTCGACCTTCTCAAGAGAAGTTCAAAGCTGTCTACAACGGCCTCGAGATCATCAAAACCTCTGCGTTCTCTCATGCCACTCTCAATAAGCAGGTGATACCTGTTCTGACCGCCCTTGGCGTAGAGAAGCGCGTCTTTGTCGGCATGCTCGAAAGTGAACTCAGAGCTTACAAAGAAGCTTTGGCTGATCCCATGAAAGCTGGGGGACTCCTTCGATCCCAAGTCGATGAGAACCAGATTACTTTGACCATGGCAGAGATGGTGGACACATTCATGGACTCCAAAGAGCCATTCCTCTGGACCCTGCTTCGCTTATGGAAGTGCTGGGTATTGAGGAGACTCAAGGAAAAGTTCGCTGTTAGTGTCAAGAACAGCGCCATGGTCTTCGGCATTGTCGACGAGATCGGAGTCCTGAGAGGTCACTCTCGAGCGAATGAAGGCAGGACGGACCACAACGTCAAGTCGCTACCACAGATTTTCCTTCAAATTCCTATTGAGGGCAGCGACGGTAGGAGCACGACCAACTATGAGGTCATCACTGGGCTCTGTGTTGTGGGACGCAACCCATCGCTTCATCCTGGAGATGTGCGCGTAGTCGAGGCAGTTGACGCTCCTGAGCTGGGACATCTGAAGAACGTGGTTGTCTTCCCAAAAACTGGTGACAGAGATATTCCAAGCATGTGTTCTGGAGGCGATATGGACGGGGACGACTACTTTGTCTACTGGGACGAGCGACTCATCCCACCTGAGTGGCATCATCCGCCCCTAGATCACGACGCAGACTCGTCCAGTCCGGGGCTGGACAAGGCGGAAGACGTGACAATCGATGAAGTTGCCAAATTCTTTGTCCAGTACATGAAGAATGACTCCCTTGGCCGCATCGCCAACGCGCACATTGCCCAAGCAGACTCGTTAGCGGGAGGTGTCAAACACCCAATCTGTAAGCAGGTCGCGGTGTCCTCATTCTCGGCAGGTAGACTGACAATTCGTATAGGCATCGAACTTGCCAAGCTCCACTCCAAGGCTGTCGACTATATCAAGTCTGGAGAGCCTGCGGTTATGCAGAGGCGTCTTCAACCCCAGAAGTGGCCACATTGGATGGAAAGGGAGAAGAAGTCGTACCGTTCTCACTCAGCGCTGGGACAGATGTATGACCGGATTAAGACCGAGGAGTTCCACGCAGCTCACGAAATGTCTTTTGACGTGCGCATCCTGTGGCGCTACCAGTTGGATGGAGCCACACTAGCGAAGGCAGGGGAGATCAAAGTAGCCTACGATATCGCCATGCGCCGGCTGATGGGGCAGCATGAGGCACCTGTCACCGAGTTTGAGATCTGGTCCACCTTCATTCTTTCCAAGCCTCGTGTTGGGAGCGATTATAAGCTCCAGGAGAACGTGGGCCGGGAAATGGCCGCTCTGAAGGATCGATTCCGAGCGGAATGCAAGACGGCCGTGGCTGGGAACACTCAAACACTGGATCCCACGTTTCCCAGCTCCATGGTCAACCTGGAGAAGCTCGACCGCTTCGTGGCGGCCATGTACACCGTGACACATAACGAGGTGAGGGCTGCAGCCAGGGAACGGCTAATGGTGAAGTCAAATAACGACGGCGGACCCGAAGAAGTCCAAATGCCGCTGATTAGCTTCCCTTGGCTTTTCCACCGAGAGCTTGCCCGTGTGGCGTTGGGACGGGGCGGCGAAGTGGTGCCACTCAAGGAAAGGAGCGGAGAGGTGGCGCTTGACGATGGGGAGTTTGGTGTGGTTGGTGATACCGTGTCAGCTAATGCTGTTGGCATGGAGGAAGTGACACAGCCTGCACAGAGGGAAAGCGGCGGCAATGCAACTGAAAGAGGACACGGTGCTGACGATTGTGTTCGTACATCGGGAGGTCAAGTGGTCCATCGTGGCCAGATTTTGACCTTGTTTACGGAACCGGGCGAGCAAAGCAATGCTCAACAAGACACTGCCGCTCAGATTCTGCCGACAGCACGCAGCATCTCTGACAACTCTATGGTGCCAGATGACAGCACTGGGAGCTCTGCTCCTGCGTCGCCCCGGACCGCACACAGATCCGAGGACGAGGATGAGTACGTCGGGTTTGAGGAGGTTGGGGACGATGATCAGGAGGATGAGGAAGAGGATGCGCTTGAGGTGCTCACAAGGAAGATCGGCATGTGAACACTTTTTTGGCAAAAGATTGAAGCTCATGGTGACTTGAGAAGCTGAGACATACATGAATGCCGGTAGAGGTCACACACCCTAGGTACTTAGTACCCAGGGTGCTCAGGTACTTCGGTACTTACCTAGGTAGGTAGCTTTGCTTACTCCATCACTTAAGCGCGGACGAGGGCCTCCGCTGTTCCCCAAAACTTCGTCGAGTAAAATGGTCCAAGGAATGTGGCGTCAACAAGTTAACACGATACTTGTTCTAGAATCATCAACAGGCCAATCATCCACCCTTTTCCTTCTTTCTGGCATACCCATTTAGGCTTGGTTATAAGCCACTCTATGAGTTGATAGACCGGGTGACTATACCCTCATCAACTGTAGATGCAGCAGCCCGCATTCAAGATGGAGGAGGAGCCCTTCCCGGAAGGCCGTCCCGCTGCGCCTGATCCCTTTTGGCACGGGGAAAGACAATCAATGCCTAGGTAGCTAATATCGCAGGCGGCAGCATCTTCCAGCTGACCCCCAACCCCAGACCCCCGACACCTCCCTTGATGGGCGGGCTAGACTTGAATGGTCTGCATCCGACTGGAATCCACTGAAATACCGGCGCGTGTTGGCTTATCCCTTTCTTCAACAGACTTTGCAAATACTTTGCCCTGCGTGGCCCAGCATGATGGATAGGCACTCGCGCCATCCCGTCCTTGCCAGCTCTCTTCATCTGGCATCACTGTACGGCATATGAAAACACCTCCTACACAAGGTCCCTTGAACATGGGCGTATTATTCTCACCTCCTGACTCGCCCTTGAAAGAGGGCCGAACCCTGCTGCCCTGGAAAGGTAGCTCAAGATCGGCTCGTAGGAAGCAGCGTTTGTTCTGGCTGATATGTCCCCTTTTTGTGACGGTGGGGTTGTTATACGTGTTGTATCCATATTCTCGAGAACCAAACATGGTACAGCCGCCGCAGCGTGCTGTCGCCGCCGTCGAGGAGAACATCAATGTAACATCGGAAGCGGTGTCTCCAGCTGACTCGGGCTTGGGAGACGATTTAGATGGGAATGCAGGTGGTGGCCAGACAAACAACTATAAGCAGGAGGCTGCTCGTGTACCAACAATAGACTTTGACGAGGCTTTCAGACGGGTGATGCATATTCTGCCCAGCGAGCTGGAGGTTCGCGGCCTCCTACAGCCACTGGAAGGCATGACGGGAGAGGCACGGCTCCGGGAACTTGGGGTCCGCACGCGCAGATACAAGACGTACCTGGAGGCCTGGGAGGACCTTCACTTGGTGCCCGATGCCCAAGGTGGCACCTACAGGCGCGACGACGTGATGCAGTATATCCACGGGCGTCATCGTACCGCCAGCGACGAGGACGGCAGCAACGACCTGGCCGAGACGGTCCACGCGTATGAGTCGTACCGCGGGCTGCTGGTCCAGCTCAGCGAGCTGCTCTTCCCCTTCACGGCGCCCTACTTCCCGGACCACATGACCCTCCGCTCGCACATGCAGAAGGGCGGCCGTGGCATCGCGCTGACGGCGGGCAACGACCAGGTCGCGTACCTGCTCACGCAGATCCCCATCCTGCGCAGGCTCGGGTGTAACCTCCCCATCGAGGTCATGTACGCCAGGGACTTGGACCTGAACCGCGACTCCAGGCAGGACCTCGAGGACCTCGAGGGCGTGGTGACGAGGGATATCGGGGCTATGGTCCGTGACAAGGGCTGGACGCTCGCGGGCTGGGCTGTCAAGCCCTTTGCCATCCTGCTGTCCAGTTTCCGGGAGGTCATTTGTCAGTATAATTTTAGAGTGAAGCAGTTGATACACTCACTGACTGATGCGCAACCAAAACAACAGTCATCGATTCGGACAGCTTCTTCTTCCGGAACCCCGAGGTCATGTTTGACGATCCTGGGTACGTCAAGACGGGGGCGCTGTTCTTCCGAGATCGGCTGATCATGCCAGAACTGAGGAGGAGCTGGCTACAGTCCGTCCTCCCGCAGCCCGTGTCGAGGAAGGTCAAGCAGAGCAGGCTGTGGACGGGGGACAGTGGACATCAGCAGGAGAGTGGTGTGCTGGTCGTCGACACGTACAGGCATTTCATGGCAATGCTTCTAGTCGCCAGGATGAACGGACCCGACCGGGATGGGAACCGTGATAGTCAAAAAGTCGGAGTTTACGACATGGTATATGGTAAGTTGCAGATGTCATCTCGTGTCTTTTCGTGAGACGGTCGCTGACCATGACTCACTGAGTCACTCCCAGGCGACAAGGAAACATTCTGGCTGGGGTTCGAACTGGTCGGCGACACTGACTATGTCTTCCACCAGGGCGACGCAGGAACCCTCGGCGTCATGAAGACAGGCGAGGAAATGGAAGCAGAAAAGGCCAACCTCCAGAGCTGGGCGGTCCTCGACAACAGCACCGACAGCAGGTTCGACCCAGAACTGTACGCCGACTTCGACAATACCGACACCGACACCGACACCACCTCGTTGCCGGACGCGCTGGCGAGCCGGCGGATGTGCTCGCCACAGCTGCTGCACCTGGACCTAGAGGGCAAGCCGTTCTGGTTCAACGGCGGGCTGGTGACCAACAAGTTCCTGGAGCGGCGGCGGTGGAAGTTTGGCACCTTCGATAGTTATCTCATTGAGCCGCGCGACGTGCGAGAGCCCGGGGCCTGGATCCTCGGCGAGGGCAACATGTGCTGCCTGACGACGGACAACCACCTCTACGGCATGCTGACGACGGCCGAGAAGGACCTGATGGGCATGATGATTGCGCAGGCGAGGAGGATGGGCATCGCGCGAGAATAACACTGGAGAATTGTTTTTGTTTGTCTGCCTGTCTACGTCCGAGGGCAGAGATGGAAGGAACATTTGAACTATTTATTGTAGGGTGATCATGTCCAATGGTGCTTGGCGTGTGTAATGCTTGAATAGAATGAAATTTCTCAACAAGGTTGATGAATCAGACTTGTTTGCGTTCCTGAAGTCCGCACGACCCCGGCGCATGACTTCAAGTGTGCGAAGCGATCACGCCGCCTAGTGTTGTTGTATGTTTACTTCCTCTCAAGACAGCCTATCACACCGTAAGCACCTCATGGAAAAGGGTCAGCTGATCAGATATCTGGAGACAGGATGCATCTGGATGGTGGTGACAACAAACTTAGAGCGTGAATAAGCTGTTCCCATTATTCAAAAGTACCTTTTGTTTATTTGAAAATTTCAGGTGATGTGATTTGCTTGACATATACGCACTTACATATGTAAGCAGCCCCTGAGCACTTTGAATTGTCTGAATCACCTATAGACGCTGTGCTCGTAGCTCGAGGCACCGGGTACATGGTGAGGGGACTACGAAAAACCCTACATGTTTCCACTTGCAGTAGTCCTTGCTGTTTAGATACAGACTGCATTCTATACCTAGGTAGGTACCTAGATACTTACAGTCTCTAGAGCTTTGAGTGTTTACCACTGTATAAAGGGACCGTATGCCTTCGGGTTGTACCAAGTGTACGAATCAAGAACAAAACCACCACTCATGTGACTCAAGAACCAACTAACAAGTACTTCATACCAGAATCCCGTGTCCACCAAGGTCCTCTAGCTGTCCAAATTGATCCAGTACCAGGGACTCCCCTTGAAAGCAGTCCCAGCCCCTGCAAAGCACTCTTTACACATCAACATTTGAAGCTGACCATGAATCGCGTTTATGGTGAGCATTATCTCTACATACATACCTAGGTATGTAGCAAAGGAATGTGATTAGCGATTACTATACCGGTGCATGTGTAGCATACCTAGGTACTTAAGTACATATGTAGGTAACCCTCGGGAAACTGTCATCCCTCTGACCGAAACTGCCACATTTCTGAAACGTATCAGATGGCTAGGTATATGGCACACTGCAGCGTGGACTACGACCCCAACAGGTCATGTATGGTGCCGGTACAACTAGTAACTTTTGTCCTCGTGGCAAATATCATGGAGCATACCACCCACCAATGCACCACACCAGCCTCGGGAATATGCCACCTACCGAGCGAGGTATGACGGCACTCATCGCGCAGCTAGGGCTACACCCAGGTGCCGTGTATGCGGATAGACGGGCGACGTACGGATAGATTCGTAGGTCCGATGCCCGAGTGTGATCGGAACCAGGGGGCTTTTTTGAGTCCACCGGTCAAGTCTGTAGAACTCAAAATAGCCCGATGTCCCCCACGCCCGGATTCAGATCGGAGCCGGGCTGCAAAAGTAGGCCGAACCATGTCATGATTTACTTTTGCAGAGTATGCAGGTAGGATTAGGCTCGGGCTGGGCTGCAGGTCCTGAAGGCGCCGAAGTGTGTGATTTGGGGAAGCAAGTACTGTGAGTAAGTACTTGGGTAGTTTTCGGAAGCCGAGTGACATTGGGAATGCTCAAGTGACTTCAGGACGGCCGGCGGGTGGATTCGGCCGATGCGGCGGGCAAGATGGACCACCTTCATGAGGGATTAGTAAAAAGTCAAAGCAGTAAGTGTAAGAAAGACCGGGAAAAAGTGTGAAGACATACTCACCGACATAACATGCATGCAGTCTCCGGAAACTGCACCAGTCACCCAAGTCACCTGCCCGATCGATGTTTATTATGCGGCTCTAGGGTCGGATAGCGTCAAAATGCGTGCTAAAAGCATGTCGCCTCCAGACACTTGAGCATACTGTGGTACAATACAGTAGTCGTCGGTCGGATGGTCAGAAGCAACCAACCCCGGGTAAATAGATGGCTCCGCCCAACACCCGACTACGCTAACAGCCGTTGTCATTCTAGATCGACAGTGGTGCCCGAGCAAACTTCTTGTTTTGATACCGAAAGAGCGACCTGAGCTGCCGAGGGAGCCCCCCGAGATCCCCCTACCCCACCCACTCTAGGCTTGCTCCTTTGGCCTCGGCGCCGAACAGTACCGAGTACCGGGCCCAAGTCGCTCGGGCCCAGGGCGTCAACAAGTCGGACGTGGTTGATGGGGTCTCTACCAGTACAATGCAATGTTTCTATTTTGTGTGAACCGTGATAGACCGAAAGGCAGGTCGGGCCGCCATTCCATTCCCCAATGGCACGGCGCAAGTGGCCGGAAATAAACAGCCTCGGGCAGCCAGAAATCCGAGGCGAAGACTTCAGGAAATAAAACAGCAACTTATTACACAGCAGAACAAGATTTCGGCGGGATCATCTATGTACCAGCCCTTCCAGACTGAAACCCCCGGTCGACACGTGGGAGGTGCAAAGACAGGAGGGGATGACGCCGAGGAACCATCCGGCGGGGAAAAGCTTCAGGGGCACCGCGGCCAGCCAGCCAATAGTTTTACACGGATCAATGTATCAATGTACCTAGGTATCTTTGATCAAACCCACGCTGGGCAACGTAACACGCTAGGCAACGCTGAGCAAGATTATCCTAATTATGCGAATGCGAAGCGAAGCCTTGGTATATATATACTCTAACTACCTAGGTACCTTGCCTACTTAAGTTAAGTAAATACGTAAGTACTAGTAGTTACGTATTCCAAATGTTAAGCTGGGGAAGTAGTCGATCAATCTGGTTTGTACCGAAGCGCATCAAACCTTGTCTAATTTTACATACACTGGTGTTAGTCTGGGCCTCCGAGATCACGATTGGGGAAAACGGGGACACTTGCCCGGGCGAAATTGTGTTTACTCTAAAGGCGTTAAGGTTTTCCTTACGGTAGGTAGTATCCGTCGCGGTTAGAGGGGCCAGCAGGTGCACTTGAGCAGCGAAATCTTGGTCGAGTGCAACGTGCAAACCTTCGTCGATGGGACACCCTTGGCGCCAATGCCCTTGATTTTCTTTTGTTATTTGTAGACTGCTTACACCAAGCACTACTTAGTAGTACTCGGTACCCCTCAAGCCTAGGCTAGGCTTGGCTTGGCAATGAGGCCATCTCTCGACACATCAATGTGCACGCCAAGAAAGCAGAGGTCAGAGAGAGTAACAGTTGCCAAGAGCATTGGCGGGAAAAGAGCATGCGTCCGTACTTGGTACTAACTGAACATTGAAAAGTATCAATTGATCTCAGTTTACATCAACACGACCGACAACCTATGCTCCCGTGCTCGTGTGTAGAGTTCAACCATCTCATTCGATTTGTTTTTGTCAACATGTCCGTCGGATGGTCGTCAAGGGTCCCTGCGAAGTTGTCTTCTAAAAATGGCTCCCGAGTTGAGTGCCCAGGCGGCCTTCCCAACGAACTGATAAGGTTGAAAGTTTAGGCGTGTCATGCGTTCAAGCTGAGCGGAGGACAGACAACTCATAATCACCTCAGGAGAGAGAGCTTCCAGCAACTCTGCTTTAAGCTTTTGCCTCTCATATCCGCCGCCCTCGGCCGCGTCCCTGGAGCAATATAGGGAAGTGGGGTGGTGGGGGGGAAGGGGGAAGAAGAAAAAAAAACGAGGGAAAGAAAAAGAAAAAGTCGACTGTCATCCACTGGGGTAATACCAGCCAGCACATGGTCAGGCACTGGAACCAGCCCTGCCGCCTGCATGGACAGGACCAGTCGTCGACCTATCAACACGAGGCAGCCCCGTCAGATTTAAGCTTACCAGTTTGATGGGGCACTCATTTCAGTTAGCAGCAATGAAGTAATTTCACAAGCACAAAACAAAACCTCCACATACGCGCGCGGCGGTCGATCACAACGGGGCATCTGGGCGTGGGTGAGCATGGGCATAAGATGAGCCGAAGAGATCAGCGCAGAAACGCGAAGCTTAGGTTGAACTATGCGCTGTGCTCCGACCGGGGTGTGGGGGAGGGGGGGTTCGGTTTGGTCACTGAGCAGGGGGCTGCTGAGTTTAGAGTTTCGGGTACATTTTACTCATGTCCTGCGCATATATTGCGTGTGTGTGTAGTAAAGAAGGACAGAAACATGGCTTTGCAACAGGTCGGCGCCTGTCGATTAGTAACCCCAGACGAGTTCGAGGCAGGTCTTCGGACAAGATGCAACCCCGCCTCCGCGGCCCGGGGGGCTCCAGGGGCCCGGGAAAGACCACACATGAGGTGGGATCTATCCTCTTCCGGATTAGAACCGGTTCTGCCCTTGCTCGGGATGACGCGAAGGAGAAAGAAGGGAAGGAGCAGAAGGGGGGGGGGGAACCCAAAAAAAAAAAAAAAAAACCCCACAACAGGAAATCCCCGGCATTTTTCAGGAGGGAGGGCTTTGGACCGGCGTCGACGAATTGTAACCCAATAGGTGGGTCAATTGATGACTCTAAACGTCGACCCAACGGAGAAAAGTGTCCGAGTCGGATCTATGGGGGAGAGGGGGTCTGGACGTAGTGCTCCGGATGAACTCGAAATGCCGATTCCGGGTTGCAGTACCATTGAATTTGGATACTTGAGATATGTGTGGGGGGGGGGATGGGTGTCAGCATCCGGGGGAACAACTTACACAGTAGGAGGGCGAGACTCGGATATCGATAATAGGCGTGACAAGAACTCAGTAAGTAAGCTGAAGTGAACAAACAGACAAGTACCGGTACTGTAAGCGCCACTGCCTGCACTCATCTCCACCAAATCCAATCCTGCGCTGCGCCGCGCTGCCAAGGCCCGAGACAGAGCCAGCAAATGATCCATCACCTGTCTGAGTTGTGCTTGTATGTGTGTATGCATGTATGTGATACCGCACCTGGGCCGTTGGCAGCCAGTGCCCACCCAGCTCCGGCCTCCGCCCCGCCGTGTCCTGGAAGCACTTGCAGGCGCGGGCGGAGGGCAGGGGGCAGGGGCCCGGGGCCCGGGGCCCGGGGCTGCGGAGGCCAGAAATAGATGAACGCATAGCTACAGTATATATGTGTGGCATTATGGCATACAAACGCCCTGAGAAATAATTCAGTGTAGATTAGGTGTATGTTATTCTGCCTGGGCGTACAAGTACAAGGAAATTCCCGTTCCTGAAGTCCCCCGAAAGCCCGCTCACCAGGCGCAGAACAGGCATTGCTATTGCTCATGTGCAGACAGACAGACAGACAGACAGACAGGGTAGGGTGGCTTGGGGTTGGGTTGGTTGGATTGATCCTTGGAACCCGAGCTTTGCTTTGTCGTCAGCGTGGCGCCCTTCTCCATGACCAATACCATTGCCGTATCCGCAGGGCAGGCCTGTTGTCGATGGCTGTGCTGCTGCACTATTTGCTTGGTTTCCTTGAGGTCCATCCTGTTCCCTTTCCATATCCGGACCCATCTCGCGAGGGCACATCAGCCGGGCAAACAATTCGCCTCACTTAACCCAGGAGAGGGTGCGCATTAAGAGCAGGTGCCGTGACTGCTACCACGGCTCCTAAAAGACGAGCACTTGAGGGATAAGAGCAAAGCCTGAGGTATGTACGTCCGTACGTACGTACCCACGTAGGGATCCTGAAGTTGGCCGCTGACCTCCTCCAGTCGGCCTCGCAACGGGAGCCAAGTACATGTTAGTCCGCAAAGTACCAAATACCGTCCCGGGTTAACATAAAAGGTGCGTGTCCAAGCAAAGCGTTTCGTCGGGCTCGTCGTCGAGCCCCCAGGGCGGTGGCGATTGGTAGAAATAGAGTTTAGTCTCTGCAGTAGCTCCCGTCAAGAGCAGCAAACAAGGGCCAAAACGGCGGGCGGGATCCGCAGGGTGGGCCTGCAAGATGTTGATGAGGAACACGTATCCGTAGACCCTACTTCTCAACAATCAGTCTTGCCGACGACATCACACTCCTGTCAACTGTGGTAGTACCTACGTAGGGCACCAAGTTGCCACCAACATATGTTGCGTGAATGTCTTAGTTGTTGGGTTCACGCCAGCGCCTGGGCGGATGGATACCTACTCATCATCAGCCACGGCCGATCACTGTCTTAAGCTCGGGAGACATAGGGATCGTCGCCCTCTTGTATCCTGGCCCCCGTCCAAACCGTCCTCAAGTCATTGGAAATGAGAGGTGGGTTTCAACGTTATCCGTCTGGGGCAACTTTGAACAGTGAACAGTGAACAGTGAACAGTGAACAGTGAACAGCGATGGAGCTTACGCAATACTTTTTCCGGTCCGACTGACCATCGGTCATTATAAAGGTGCCCGGGCCCCAGCAGTGTACCTTGGAGTCGCAGGTAATAAGCTCCCCAAGCCTCGTCTCCCTTTGGCCTTAGCTCTAGCCTAGCCTTGGTCGACGTATCTGCGCAAAGGTTATTCGAGCGCGGCCCCCCCCCCACCACCCGGGCCCCACCACCCGGGCCCCACCAACCTTTATTTGTAGACCCCTTGTTCGAGTCAACGCAGGAGTCGTACGGAATAAGGCCATGGAAAGAACCATCATGGGTCATCCAAACGGGCGTCGCTTGGCCCTTGGCTACCTGCCCTGCAATCATGGCCAAGCGCTTACCCAGCCACCTCTCCTTATAATAAGGGGGATCTTGCCGAGGCAGGCAGCGGGGAGGGGAGGGGAGGAGAGGAGGGGAGGAGACGAGACGAAGTTTGTGTGCACATGTGCGTGCACGGCCTGACTGTCTGAATGGCCGACCGATTCCACAGGCAAAAGAACAAAGGACCGTACTGTACTCGGTACTACTCGGTACTACTCGGTACTACTCGGTACAGTCAGTCTGCTGTATATCGATCGGCGCTGACACTGGTCCAAGAGCCGTCCGTGGCTATGTTGCAGACGGACCAGCATCACGCCATTCGGAGGGGGTGCCTAGGTGCCTAAGTAAGAGTGCCTAGGTAAGTGCTCGATGCTCCTCGTGCATTTGCACGTGCAGTAGTGAAGAGCGGGGAGAGGATGAGCTGCTCAGGTGCGAGGTTCGATGGGTTTAGGGGGCCAAGAGCGCCCGCCAAGTCGTCTTGGTATATCGCATCTGATTTGCGGCTGGCGCAGTGGTGGTAAAGTAGAGAGGTACGGAGTAGGTAGGGCCTGTGGGCTGCTGACATTTCTTTATTAGCTGGGAAAGGCCAGCTCAGGCCAAGGCACGTTTCGCTCCCTGAGCCTCGCGCTGTGCCCCCCAGAAACTGCCTGCCAGGAAAGGGACAGCGTATGATTGATTGATTGATTGATTGATTGATTACTGTGTAATCAGAGAGAGAGGGATATGGAGAGAATGAAAGAGTCTCGTCGAGACAAGTGTCACACTGAGTTGTACCCCGAGGAATCCCCACCGTAACATTGGGCGCCTCAGTGCTCGTCGGGCAGGCACAATCAATCAATCAATTATGGGACGGACGCCGTTGGTTTCTGCTGACGGGGGTCTCCTTCCTTGGATCGCGCAAATCAAATATCCGTGCAGAAAGGCAAAGAAACCAGGAAAGCAAGAGCGGCCAAAAAAAACCAACCAAAAATGGAACACAAAAAAAATTGCATCAATAAAGGCCCTAAAGTCAAAAGTCTCTCCCTCCATTTGGATTGCCCGACCGCTCAAGGCTACCCCTTTGTAGCTATCGAGACAGTAAGTACCTGGGTACTCTAATGGGCCCTGCCTGACCGCGAGGCAGCGGGGCATCGGCTTTCGGCACCGATCAAAACGCCGTCGCGGTACCTACCGAGCTACCGGGTTTCGCTTGTGCTACCTACCCGTTTGGTACTCCGTACGCTGTGAGCCACACTGATTCACTCACCAACGACATGTCAGACCAGGCATGGGCACTGGTCGAAACTGCGCCCTTTCCCTTTCCGCAGTGGAACCCCCTGACGAGCATATCTGGATGGAATTAATACCTGATCCACTTTTTGTTCCATTTTGCTCTCTCGCCTCGAACGCGCGACGTCGTAGTTAGTGCGAGGTTTCTACGGGGACTCGTGGTTCCCATTTCCTTCGTTTTTGGGGAATCATTAAATTCATTCTCTCAAGCAGACGTGCTTCGACAAGCGCACATCGGTGACAGTTCAACTTCGCCCTCTCCCTTCCTCATGTTTGAGAAGTGACAGATCGTACAATCAATGCACCCTTGACTAGAAAATAATTTGAAATCCTTGGCTCCCCATGCCGTTAACATCCAGTAGACAAATGTCTTTGTTTGTTATTTGGGGGTACGGGAACAAAAAATCCAACACCGGCACCCAAATAACATAACCTGCCCCAGAGGAAAACGCCTTGCCATAAAGCCTGTGAGCTAGAGTGCTATGTCCAAGTTGTCAGACATCCCATCCCTGTCGTAGCCTGTCCCATTCATCGTGTTGCCCAGCCCGGCCACTGTCCTCACTGTTCATGTCGTTGATATCGTGTCCGGTCGCCCTGGCCTCTGATCATAGTCGCATGCCTTCTGGGTCAAACCCAGAGTAGATCATGGGGTCACCGATGCCCAGCATTACTTCTGGGTTGGGACATGACAAAACGTGTGGCTTGATAGTACCAAATTCCGACTCTAGGAGGCCCTGGTTTAGCATGTCCATGCCTGCAAATGCCCCTGTTGGCTGTATAAACTGTTGGTCGTATCCCATCGGTGGCGCACGCATCCAAGGCGCAAAGGATGCAGGCACGTGCTGCGCTGGTGATGTGCTCGGGAGGCTATCCGTCGAGGGCGCTGAGTAGGGATCGAACGAGTCGTATGTCAGGCTCGCCGGCGAAAGAGTCATGGTGCTGCTGGCCTGGCGGCCGCCACCGAATGCTGCCCTGCGGTAGTCCTCGAAGTCGGAATGGTCCAGGTCCGAGGAGCTCGCGCGGTCCGTCCTGGAGTCGTGCTCGGCGCTGTGCCCCGCCTTCTCATGCTGTTGCTGCTCCTCGAGCTGCCGTGCGAGCTCCGACAGGCCTTGCTCGTCCTCGGGGAAGACGGAGTGGACAGGGAGGTCGATATCACTGTTTGGCCGTATGCAGCCGAGCTTCTGGGCGATATTGTGGATTACGGGCTGGCCGCGGTCGTTGAGGTCAGGCTCGCCGAGGTCCCATTGTTGACCATTGCGGACCATTGAGTACAGCTTGTGCACGGTGGCGATGAGGGCAAACTGAGTGTTCTCAAGAACCTCGGCATATCTGCAAAAGATTGTGTGAGCCAGTGCGCCTACCAACTGCGCGGTGGGGTGCAGGTGGCATACCCTCGAGGCAACTGCTTGAATTCCGTCTTCTTCCGTGTGCCCGCTGTGCATACCAGGCCGTCATCCTTGCATCTCTTGCATGGGAATTCACCATCACACTGTTCGCTGTCAATAAACCACCCTTTTCGACATGTGTATGTGTACAAGGATGCAACAGGTTCGCAGTTTTGATTTACCTTTGTCTTCTTCATTCTACACCTCTCACATGCCTTCCATACCCTCTTGTGCCTGGCATCAGCCATTGAGTGTGTGGATTGGCTGTCTGACGGGATTGGTGAGTGGATGTGTGAGTGGGACATGTTGGTGCTTGAACGCTTGGTGACACGGTGCGCAGGCTTGGTCGACTTCGCGCCAGGACTATGTCTCTTTGCCGTTGTCGGGTGTGGTTTGTGATGCCCATCCAGAGGAGGACTGGGCAGACTATGTTCCATTTCCTGCGCGTTCGGTGTTACAGAGGCCACTATGGGCGAGTATTGTGTGAAGTATGAGAGCTGGGATTTAACGTCGCGGTTCAGGCGAAGCGACGTGGAGCTAGCGTGGGTGAGCCGTGTAAGTCGAGGCCAGTCTGCCAAGTGTGTCTAGAACGGAGCTTCACAGGGGACGATCTGTGTGTGAATATGATGGTATGTGACAGTGGACTGGCTTGTTTCGGAGTCGAGGAAGATGTGTAGGGAGAGGAGTAGAGTGAGATATGGAAGGATGGGGGGTGGCTTGAAGTGGGATTAATAATGGTGAGTGAACAGACTGCAAGGTGCGAGGTGCGTAGTTCAAGGAGATGGAAATGGAGATTATGTGATATGTAATGGATTTCTGGGCTAGTAATGATGCTGTCAGTCAGGGTACAACGGTACGGAGTACGGAGTACATTTGTACAGCGGCCCAGCCTAAGAAAGTTCGGCGCCGTCCAAGAGACCCACGCCAACCTTAAGCAGAGGCACCCCTGCCACGAGAGATGGGCCCCAGGCGTTGCTGGGCTGAGCGAAAGCTGCTGGGGTGCGATGATTAGACTCATTCGGGGTTTGCGCATAGATGCTTGCACAGCGCATGGCAGCCCTGAAGCCCCCTAGACAGGCTTTAACGGTCGGCGAGTTGTTTAAGTCCGAGAACGGACAGATTGAACCAGCCAGCGGCCGTCATGCTGATAAGTCCAACAAGGTAGACTCGAGGTCACGCTGAGAATAAACCACACTGGTGAGGAAGCTTGGACGGCCAACAGAGGTGATCCTGGGCTCTTGATGTCCGAAGACTCTGCTTGCCCCCTCCAACCCCAGCAAACTCCAGGTTCTTAAATTTTTTTTGGCCGTCTCGCGTCCTTTGTTTTAAGTCTTTTACTGCCTGCGTAAGGGGGGAGACGACATGCTAAATTGAAATTACGGAATTGGTGCGGGCTGAGAATGTCAAGGCCCTCCCAGAAGGAAGGCAGTTTGTTGTTACTTTGAATTTTTGTAGATGCCTATAACGTGCTCAGATCGCACGGCAGGGCCTCAACCTCAACCTCAATACCAATACCACGGTGTCAAAACACGTACGTGGCCCAAGCAGGGTGAGGAATGGGTCACAACTCACAAGTGGTGCGATTGCAACTGGACGATGCCTCTCGCCAACCCCAAGCTCTTGGAAAGGCTTGGACGCCAAGATGGGCGGTGGATCGTCGTGGTGCCCACGTACTCCGTACAGCTGCAGCGGGCGGCCAAGGCTCCCGATGGTCGACCTGGTGCGGCTTGTCTTCTTGTCTTCTTGTCTTCTTGTATGCTTGTCTGCTTGTCTCCATCGGGTGGAAGCGGTCTGGGCGTGCCTGGCTCATCCTGTCCGCCTGTCAAATCTGCCATGATGATGAGTATTCCATGCGTTCCTGTCGTCAAACCTTGCGAGGCCGATCAGTGGGCGGGTGAGAAAGAGGCGTGCACACTGGTCCCCCCACCCCCATGACCCCTGTAGCCAACCCGCAGGTACTCGAGAGTACGTATCGGTACATCGGGGTGCAGAACGGCACGGAGCCCGAGGCGGTAATGTGTGCACACTACTGTGTACTGAGTAAGCCCTGCAGCCGCCAAGGGTTAGGACTAGGGGGCGGCAGCTTGGGGATCCAAAACAATCCCTTCCAGTTCATTTCACTAGACTGATACCAGTAACCTACCCCAGCACCGTGGGCTGCTGTGGATCGCGATATGACTGACTATGTCACTATGTGTTCGGCCAGCAGAAAATTTTGTTGCAGCTCGAGAGATGGTGCTCTCCCACCATCGTGCTGGAAAACGAGTACCACAGCGACATACCTCTCTGGTCGCGCCGACACCCACCCGCCGCTAAGGTTGCCCGAGCTCAGGGGTGGTGGCCCTGTCAGGCAGCGTCTCGGACAGGGCATGACATCAACATTAAGGTTTAGCGGAGCATCTCGACCGACCTCAAAGCCGTAGTGTACGGAGGGAGACTCGACTCTTTGTTGCACTGTTCGAGAGGACAGGGCAGGTCGCGATGACGAGCGAGATCTCGTGGCCGCTGGCTGCCAAGCGCGGCGGGGACGGGGCACATTAGAAGCGCAGCGGAGCGCCGTGGCTGACAGGGGGTTGGCTCATGAGAAAAAGACAAAGACGAAAAGACAGCTGATTCCTGTAGTGTGTGTATCGACGGCCATGATTCAAGGCCCGTGTGGCCGACGGTGATAGTTGATGGGTTTTGCATCCGACCCAACTTAGTCAGGAACTCAGAAGGGGATTTGCGGCACTCGCTCCCAAAGCAGGGTCCCCCGAGTGTCTGGTCCGCATCGAACAGCCTATACAGTAGGTAGGACATCTGACACGCTCTATTTTTACTTGATTTCATTTTATATTGGTTTCTAAAAAGTCTTATCTCTACGGCAGGGGAACAAGACATCTCGCTGGCAACACATCAAGATCTCAGTACACAGTATGTAAGCTCTAGAGCTCCATATTCGGCCAGATTTGGCAGTCAGCGATGTGTCTGTCCCCTTTGAACTTTCCCAACTCCGTCCGTCACTCGCCTGTCTCAGATCGGCCATGAGGCTCGGGGGTCCAACTGCCTGCAGGTGCCAAGCCTGCTCCTGGTTTGCACCTTCACCCCCCCACGGAGCATGTAGTGTAAGTTACAAGTCAACCGCATTTGAAATCCAAGACGGGGGTTTCAACATTGCTTACAGATCTTGCCTCCCCAGAATGCCGATTATTATTTTTCCTCTTTTGTGCGCGTTGCCTTTGTGCTTACAGCCCATGCCTATGCCCATGCCCATGTCCATGTCGTTTATCCATAACCTTTTTCATTCTACACTACACTACAAAACTTTAGAATACACCTATAACACCAGCATCGCCACTCCCACGTGCCTGCCATGTTTACTCAAGGTTCCGCGAATTTGTAATCCTCAGACCCCTTCTGCCGGCGACCGTGCTCTCGGGTATCATAACACCCCGCGGCTTAGATCTTGGGGCCGGTGAGATCCTGGGGCGACCCAAGCCGTTGGTCAGGCTTGTCAGGTCAGGTGAGATCAACTACACAGTATGGCTCAGCCAAGCCAGGCCAGGACAGGCACGGCTAAAATGGCCAGTGTGGGGGGGAGGGTGGAGGGGACAACAATGACAGCTCGAAAAGCTGCCGCCGCCGTCATCCATTCCGACGGGTTTCTGATTCCCCATCGCGACAAGTACACGTGTAGTCCGCAGCCGGTCGCCGGGGCCCGATTCGGTCCCGCTGCGGTCAGTTTGCCTCGGCCCAAGAATTGTTTTATCACAGTATCACAATTCACATCCTTCTTCGCAGAACTGGTATTCTGACTTCAGGAAGGCCAAGCCCTCCCACCTGGATGATTTATCAAAATATTTTGAGCATCGGCCAGGCCGGCGTCGGCATCGGGTCGGCAGTATGTGTATACATCTGTACACAGTACAGTACCTACTCCGTACCAGGGCCGGAATTGGGGTCGGCCTTTGACCAGGGGTTGTGCACCTTAGCGCTGGGCTTTGAAGTCTGCAGTCTGCAGCAGTCGGGCTCGCGCCTTTTCCACGACCGCGAGCCCAAGCCGGTTGAAGCATGGCCGCGGTGTTGCGGGCTGCTCCATAATCCCCTTCGCGTCAAACGAGACCACCCCTCCCTGACCTTGTCACCACGAGCATGTCTGCAATGTGCATGTCCACGAGGCTGAATTAGGCTTGTTTTGTTTTACTCCTTCTGCCCTTCCACCCGGGTTGTTGTCGTCGACAGGCGGGTCACATCAGCCCGCTCAATGCTCATTGATCAATGCTCAATCGTCAGGGCCCACGGGTTGATTAATGACCGTTGTGTCGAGAACGTCCCTCGGCCTCCGTGAAACAACCACCGAGCTTTCGCACACGTGAGCATCATCGCCGGCTGTGACCCCTGGAGTCCGGGCCTGCACGCACACGCTCGGATCCGAGACCACTAAACATGAAGTCATCATCATTATTGGTGATCCATGATCTAGAAATGACCTTCCCCTCATGTTGCATTTTCTGCCTGACAGAAAACAATCCCCACGACGACTGTCAGATTCACGTCACTGCCACCGCTTGATCGGCGGTTGGACTTGAAATCCTGAAGTCCCGAACAGACATGACTCGGCTCGGGCACGACAGTCCGCTCTGTCCAAATCAAGCCAAGCCTTGAGGTTGAGGCTCTTGATGACATACGCCCAACCTGCCATCCAATCATTCGAAACTGATATCAACATTTGAAGCACTCCGATTCTGAATGGGATACTTGCACTCGCCTGAAGTACATGACTTTTTCGTTGTCTTTTTCCCCTCTAGCTGGTGTTTGGGCGGGTCCCGACACAAATCGCCCAGCCCCATAGATGCTCGTCTGACGGTGACCCGGCTCCACTGTTCGCAACCACTTGTGCAAGATCCTCTTTTTCACCAGAAGTATCTCCTATCGCCGAAGGTTTACATTGAAATTCTGTGCCAAGCTGACAAACACGCCAATTCTGTTTTCCTCCATACGCAGCGGGAAAACCATTCACCCTGGGCTGGGCTATCTGGATGCTGAGCATCTCTGGTGAACCAGTTTGGAAACTGCTGCCAGCAAGTAAAAACAAGTAGGCCGGGTCAGGCCAGGAGAATAATGAATGACTTCAGGAGATCAATCTGTCGCGATTAAACGCGTGCACGGTGTGGGGCTATCCTGAGTCTACATGCCAGCCAGCAGCTTGAGGGCTGCCAACTATTCTGAGAAGTCGAATGCCGCCATATTTCAGAAAGTGACTTGGTAGTCTGCTCAAGGATTCCGCGCGTCATCGTCCTGTTTGTCATACATAGTCTGCTTGTTTCTAACGGTTTCCATCTTGTCTCTCTCTTTCTTATACACTATATGTGTGCGGTGTGTCAAGGGTTTCTAGCCTGTTTAAGAGTCCGAATTATTTTGGTCCGATTAATGGTCCCATACGAACTATACATGGATCCTGGGACCATTCCTATATATAATACCTTGGTAGGGCAGCCCTCGGCAGCATGACCTTACGTAGGACGAACTTGTTCCCCGTACCTAGGTACCGTACATTACCCACATGTGCACCTTTCACCTTAGCTACACAGTAAGTACCTTTCGACCACGTAAATTTAGTAACATACCTAGGTATACCTTCTTTCCCTCTACCTTAGAGCTACTAGTATATAGGCTACCCGAATAGCTTAATTACGTAACTACTTAGGTAGTATATATACTAGTAGCTTAAAAGTAAAAAGAGAAATACCTAGTAACTAAGACGTTACTTAGGCTTTACGGTACAAAGGCTCGAGGTTTACACTAAATATAGTGGATTTTACAAGTAGGCTTACCTAAGAAAGAAAGAGAGAAAGAAAGACTCGACCCCTACGGGCCTAGGCAGTAGGTATAGGTGTGGTGGCCTTATCGATAAGGGCCCTTGCAGGGATCCACTGCTAAGGCCCCTCCACCACCCCGTACGCTGCCCTTAACTATAACTAACATTTTTATTAGAGTTATAATAAATTTTTATATAAACTAATATATATATATATAAGTGTATAAATGTGTAAGATCTATATATTTATTTAATACTTAAAATAATAATTAAATAGTTATATAAAACTTAAGTTAAATAAGTTTTTTAATATAAACGCTTAATATAATATATAAGAAAAATTTCGAAATGCTTTAAGTAAAATATATAATAGATTTATTTAGAGTTTAATATCAAACTTTTTATTTTTAAAATTTATGTAGAATAAATATAAATATATATTAATATTTAAAGATTTGAATACTAAAATATATAAATACTATATAGTTTAACTTCTAATTTTTATATAACTTTATAATATTTATACTTATAGAATTAGTTTATTAACTATTGATATTCTTTAAGTTCATTAACTAAGCTAAAACTATTGTAAGTATTTTAAAAGAATAAGATGTAATATATTTTTTTAGATAAATATTATTAGTTTTACTGTATAGGAAATTTTATAGTAACGTTCTAATTTACTTCTATAAGCTTAAAAGCCTCTATATAAGTAGCTATAGTATTA
>MAVT02000066.1:18472-64283 GCA_001702395.2 Diaporthe helianthi | reverse complement strand
CCAGACGCTTATATAATACCTATAACCCTAAAAATAATATATAATTCTAAAGCTTAGAGGCCGATCTATTTAATAGTATTTAGTATATAAAAATTGGATAAGGGTTACGGCGTGCATATAAGGGTTAAACATTTATATTAGTGTATAAGCATTTATATAAGTTTTTATTACAACTCTATAAGTAAGTTAAATATATAAGTTTAATAAGCTTATAATATATAATTTACTTATATATTTAACTTACTTAATTTACTTATTTATTTAATTTAATCTATTAACTTAGTTTTATTAATTTAAATTATTTAGTATTAATATTTAATTTATTTAACTTAATTAAATTACTTATTTTATATATTTATTTAATTTTAAGAAGTAATTAATTAAGTAACTATTTAATAATTTAATACTATTAAGTAAATAAATAAAGTTATTAAAGTTTTTATTAGTATTTGATTAATATTTATATATTTAGCTTTTAGCTATTTATATATATATTTAGTATTTACTAATATATCTACTACTATAAAAAGAGCTTAAATAACCTCTATTTAATAAATGAAAATATGGAAAAAGAGTAGATATAATAATAAATAAGGATATATATATAATACTAAGTAGAAAGTAGGTATATTTATATCTTATTAAGGTAAAGGTTAGCTTTAGTAAGTAAAAGATCTATAAGTTCTTACTCTATTTATTATATAAATTAGTTAATTATAATAGTCATATAATAGCTTTAATTAGGTAGAATAAGCTAATAAAACTCTAACTACTATAACTTAGTACTAGTTAGGTAGTAGTTACCTATTATTAGAGCTTTAGTTTACGTTTTTAATAGCGTAGGCGATGTAGAAGAGGATATTTAGGTGAAATTATAGGTTTCCTAACCCCGCAGCCAAATTTTAGTTCGGCTCCAGGGAGCTGGCAATTAAACCAGGGGGGGCTGGACTTCGTTATTCCTAGACAGCACCTAAGTAAGTACCCACTCCAGAGCAAGCAAGCCTGAGGGCAGACCCGCAGCATCAATGTCGGCGACGAAGTAAGTAGACTAGCACCCAGGAATACCGATAAAGTCCTTGCTCTATCCGCGTCGATTATGCCTGCACTTACTAATACAATAATAGTTTTGGCTCCCACCCGTGAGAGCATGAGCCGTCCTTGAGCCCCCATTCGCTGCATGCAACCAACCACGCCACCACAGCTCTAGCCCGGCGCTGGCGAATCGCCTCGGTCAGACGGCCTGCGACCATGGAATGAATACAGGCTGCGTTTTTAGTCTCCGGGCCTATCACGACACTTCCTGGGCTGGAAACACAAGAGTTGTCTTGTCCACTTGAGTCAACTTTGCCTGAGTACTTAGGTATACATTCCGTCTTGGCTTGCGGGTTGACATACTGGGCGCTGCCAAACATTATTCGATATCTCTCGCCGCCCCAAACGTTTGCGGGACTGAAAATCGGATCCCCTCTGCCAGCGTATTTTTACACTCAAGAAAATCACTATTACGACAAAGGGTTAATATAAGAGCGCATGGCAGTCGGCCATGCCGGTCCGTTTCCGTCCCGCGAGGTACTGTCATTCTTGTTTGCATGTCTTGAGAAGACCCGACCGATTTTCCACTTCCTACGCGGTCTTATTACCTAGGTAAAAAGCCAGTCTTGTGTGGCCTCGGTCCTGCTCCTGTCAAGACCGAGTATCTGAAGAAGAAAAAGTTCTATGCAATCGGTAGTCCCATCCCATTCCTGGAAATGGTCTGTGTTGCACAAGTACAAAGATCACACAAAACATCCGTCCGCCGACCGAGTCCCTTTAACCCAAACAAAATCGCCTTAACAAAATCGCCTATCCGGTCAACACCACCCAGGCCTCCAAGTCCAATGTACAAACGCCGCTGGTGCCCGTGTTGATCCCAAGCTCTTGTCGTGAAATGACGACTTGCAAATGCGGCATGTTTGCCTGCCCTCCAACTTGATCTCTCTTGCAGCTGCAGTAGTGACTCCAAAGAATGCAAATATTCGCTGCACGTTACTGCGGTATGTCGTGTGTATTACCACTGAGTTTAATCCGACACCGGCGGCTGAGATGGTTGATAGAGAAGTAATGGTACATCCTCATCAGAACCCAACCAAGTCCGGAGCAGCCGAGCAACGCAAAGGGTATTGTCTTAGTCGATTAGGAACCGTGAAGATAGACCAATCTAAGGACTCCAGCCAAATGCCCGTAATTCTCAGCACAGTTGTCTGGGGACAGCAAGTGCCCTATGATCAGACCACAAGAAACAAATTCTCTTTACTTCAATAATCTTGGTCGGTGAAAGAGACACAGTCCATTGCCGACCTGGCAGCAATAGACGGTGTCGTTTTTTCCCCATATATTTCGCTCGATTCTCGTGCCATATTGTGATGTCCCCTGCAAACGATAACCGAAGATTGAACGGCGGGAGCACGCAGAAAACTGGACAGCCACCATGGCCATGAACCACTGCCTTCCACAACTATGCTGAATTCGTCACTGGTGGTGGATCGCGAACTGCTGGCCCTACAAGGGATGGGGGTGAGCCCCTGTGCGGCCCTCTCGGCGGGTCGGGTGTGACAAGATTCCCTATGGACGGCGACTTCTCCGATTTCACTTGCTCCGTGAAGTGTTTTGGAAGGCTGTGTGCCATATCCCCAGTGACTCCTGCGTTACCTCCACCTGTGGATCTTGAGTCTGGGGGTCGAGTGGCAGTGTGGTATGCTGTCCTCGTGCTTGCATGGCTCACAACCGGCGTGGGAGCTGCAGCTGGCGATATCGCTGGCTTCGGGCTGATTGGGACAGGAGTGCTGGTCGGATAATTGGTGGAATTTGCCCTGGCCTGCGCTTCTTTCTCCGCCTTGGACGGCCTGCCTCGCTTTCGCACCGTGGGATTCGACTGGAACACGCCGTAACCATTAGAGGGCGATTTAGACTGAAAAACACCATATCCTTCCGCGATCGTCTGTTTGGGATCCGAAGTAGGTCGTGGTTGAATCGCTCTTGAAGTTGCGATGGGTTGGTGAAGCTGGGGCGGCGGCTGGGGCTGAGGCTGAGGCTGGGGCTGGGGCTGAGGCTGAGGCTGAGGCTGAGGCTGAGCCAGAGGCAACGGCTGAGGAAGGGGAGGTGGTCGCGGTTGATATTGTATGGGCGTCATTGAAGCCACTCGTTTTGGGACGTGTTCGCTGAAGTCGCTAACAGACTTCCTCTTCAAGTTGGGGAGGCTGGGAAGTTGTAGTTCCCTGTCCAATAGCTGCGATGCCGCGCGCATGCACTGGTGCATGTTACGACCTGTAGGAAAGATTGTTAGGAGCGACAGTTTAGCAGAATAGACTCAAGACGCTCACCCCCAGGCAGCTGCATTGCGAACCAGTCAGCCTGCAAATTGTACGCCTCTGAGAAGCAGCGCTATTAGCATTGTTGCACGTCGCGAACTTGACTGCATCGCCAGACAAGAGGAAGCGGACTCACTGATGAACTCGACGAGCTGGTCAGTCTCCACCTGACTGGCCTTGATGTATTCGGCGAGCACGAAGCGCTGTGAGAACATTATCAGAATTTGGGCGCATAAAGGAGGGCCAGTATGCGCGAATGTATTACCTTCTCGTCCTCGGTGAAGGCATCCATCATGTAAAAAAGACCTGTATGTGATCACAGCGAGCGGGTGACATTTCTGGTGCAACGAGGGTTGTTTTGGGAAGGCCGGCAGTGGGAGGAGGGCGTGGATATCACAGGCCAAGTGCAAGGTAGCTCTCAGAAGAGACGAAATATGTTGGCCGGACGGGCGGTGGAGCAGAATGGAAAAGGGAAGCGGAACGACATGTAATTGTCGTAATGCCACTACCCCCCAGAACCTGACCGCCGAATAAGAACGAGTGATTGGCGAGGGGCTTGAGAAACGAAGTCAACTAGAAAGAACGCGCCCCGTTGAGCAGTGGGACAGGTAGGCGCGAGCAGGCGAGCAAGCGCGCGTCTGATCAGAATGCCGACGGAGTAGTGGTGGGAGAACCTAGAGAAGAACCTAGAGAAGCCACAGCAGTGACCTGGCTTGCCTGGGCAAATGCAGAAGCATGAGCCGAGATTTGGTTACACAGAGTTTCTTATCCCTGCCTGTTGCTGCTACGTGTGCCTGGCCGGGGCCGGGGCAGCGAGTGGGAAGAAGGCTTTCCTGCCTAGGTGGGTTTTGCTTGCGCTGTGGTCCGTGGTCTGTCCGCGTCACGGGAGGGAGGATGGCGCCGTTCAGTGCCGGGTCTCTGTCTGGCCTGGACTCGTCCTGGACTGATTTTGTGCCCGTGGTATGCCGTGGCGTGTGCCGTTGTCCGCAGGTCTCAGGTCTGTGGTCTGTGGTCTGTTGTCTGTTGTCTGTTGTCTGTGTTCGAGATATTCCAAGGTAGTTCTCGAATCTGCAGATCGTGGTGTACTGTTTCAAGGACTAGAAATACTAGACGAGGCTGACTAGGGAGGCCCAGTTACCCGTTACGTACATGACAGAAAAGGCAGCAGCAGAGCCCCAAGGCACAGGCAAATCAGCCTGCAGTGCAGGGGAAATACGACCTGCGCCCTGCCTGACACTCGAGTACCGTGCCCAGTAGGGAGAGGCGGCGAGAAAGACAAAGAGGAGTCCAGTCCGAATGGGTTTGTCTACTCGGTGCTATTATGGAAAGCAGGCCAGTCGGTTCGGGTCGAGTCGTTAGCCCACTTAGTGACTCAGTGCCCACGGCCTGGCTGGCAGGACTGGCAGGGAGGCCGCTCAGGAGCAGTGCTGTGATTGATGGGATGCTCGTGAGCCGTAAGAGCGGATAGGCTCGAGAGAGACGGCCTCGGGTGGCGTAAAATGAGATGTGGGCTGGTGTGGGTGTGCGATGATTGTTTGGTGCAAGGATCGCGAAAGTGACTGCCCTCGGGCTCGACGGTGTGAATCTCGAATGTCGCACAAACTGTCCAGCATGAGATGAGCCGGGATATTCATAATTCGCGAGAACGCCCAGGTCCAATTTGGGCAATTTCCCCAAATCCAGAAGGAAGGAAACGAGGCGAGGCGAGGCGAGGCGACAAGACACTCGAGCCAGGACGCTCGGTCCAGCCTGGCTTCCTTGCTTTGCTCTTTGCGGACGGAGATAAAAAAAAAAAATTAAAAAAAAGGGACAGCGGTCCAGGGTGCGTATTCGGATGGTCGAGGCTGAGATCGTCGCCCCGGTCTTCCAGTCCCTTGTCATTCATTAATGCCCCCCCCCCCCTTTGCCGTCATCTCAACCTCGCCCATTTTCGGCTATGTCCTTCACAGCAGTGCAGGTCGACAGGATATTGAGAAGTCGGATCGGGCCTGAGATCAAAAATCGAAATCGGGATCAGATATGCAGCTTAGACCCGGCTCTGCTGCAAGAGATCCAATGCGGTTATCCGTGGCCCCAACTGCCTGGGTGCTAAACAGTCGTCTCCCTCTGCCTTGGCTGCAAGCACGTCGCATCCGAGCTGGCATACATCGCCGACTGCAGGTTGTTGCCTCCAGCAGGCCAATGGGCTCCGTCCCAGCCTAGCACCTGATACCCCCTTCACCAGCACTCACCGTCTGTCTGGTCTCGCAGCGCCCCGTGTTAGCTGAGAGTTCATCAACACAAACCACACGACCACCACCCTGCTCTCACCACTGGCAGGCGCTAGGACACTCCAAGACTCCAGCATGATGACGAGCCAAGCTGAGCGTCATCATCGAGGTTACCCACATGGGAATCCGCAACTCACACATGGACATTCATTCAGTTTGCTGGACGCCTTGCAGTGTCGCATGGCCCAATCAGGCCGTCGGCCCCAGACCAGGTCGTCTTTCGTAAGCCAGGAACGGTTGGACAGCAGACTCGTCTTGGCCTACCGTCAGACCGTGTCGCAGCATCTCAGTGGTCGTCTCCTTTGGGCGGCGCAGACGACACACGCCAATTAGAGTGGTCAAGTCGGCCTTGGACCCTCATGACTGCCGCAGCACAAGCCAGCGGTTCATGTGTTGGGACTGAGCCGCATGGCATGCGTGATTTTGTTTGCAAACAAAAAGAAGTTGACCCTGCGCTTGCTCTGCGGTCTGTAATCTGCAAATGAACTGCTCCTCGCTGGGCCAGCTCATGTGGGAGCACGCCGGGTTGATATGTTTTTATCCTCAATGCTCACCGCTCCGTTGTCCCGACCAAGCTTCTCCACTCTACAATCCGACCGGTCGACCGGTCTGCACAATGCGCTGGCATTGTACCGACCACGACAGAAGCTTCCGTTCTACTGTCTCGTCTGGCGCCTCCAGCCAACCTGCCAACCTGCTAACGTACCGTCCGTCTCTGCACATCTGTTGTGTTGGCCATCCTCAGGTGGCCACGTCAGTCTTACTTGCTTTTGCCCCCGGGAGCTTGCAAACACTATCTCTCAGCCCGCACTACCTGGTGGTAATAACCGCCGGCACACTACTCCGTATATCTCCATTGCTACCTAGGTACTCACTGATCACGAGCACCCTTAGACTGCGTCATGGTACTGGATTCCCAGTTATTGTGGACTCTCTGGTTCACGTCAAATTTACAGTATTCGTACCGAATAGCACCCTCTGGCCAGGCCTCTTGCGCCAGCATCTCCTGTGAGAGTCAACCACCCCTGATCTAACAGTTCTGCCTGCAAGTCGATCTAGCTTACAGAGGGACACTGTGTGCTCTCAGTCGTGCCAATCTGTTTTCTCAAGAGCTGGAACAAGTGATGTGTTTCCCTACTTTCCAGAGCGTTACAGACATAATGATTGACTTGCTCTTCAAAGAGACACCCATTCAGTGCCATGGCCTGCCTGACATTGCACCTTGCAGACACGCAGATGCTCCTAGGCTGCAGAACCACCATGTACTGGATTCCAACATGATGGAGAAGCCATGCTGGATTTGGTTTATAAATGTTTGTCCTCTGGAATATGCCTTTGTCACTCTGTCTGGGCATTCAGTCAGAGCTCCTTGCATCCACCAGGAGCAGGAGCGATCAATCAAGTAACAAGTTCAAGATCCGGCCAGTCCTGATCAACGTGTTGAAACTGCTGGCAAAATGTGCCATTATCCCGAGACATCATTTGCCGGCGCCCGCATGGACTGTCTAGCATGAGGAGTTGATGTTCACAATACTATCATTCATCACTCACTTGAGGGTTGAATAGACTAATAACAAATGATAGACACAGACTGAGAGAATGGATTGTGGGCCACCTAGTCTTCTTTCCGACCCCCTCCAGATGTCCTCCCAAAAGCCCCCCGCACCTGCCCCGCCCCCCTCCCCTGGCAACTTTTTTCCACAGCATTCACGCTAACTGGGGAAGTCGGGGCGGCTGGCTGGGCAGCTAGCTGGGTGGCACGTATCTGCCCGGCAGGCAGGCACAAGTTTGAGTGTGTGCCTGGGGGGTCCTGCGGCAGAATGGACAGGTGAATGAATGCAAGGATCCGTGGATTCTTGAGGAGTGGTGATCATCTGGACTCGCGCCAGTTACAGGCGCCCTAAACCAGTCCACCCATCCAGACCTGCACTCTTCTCACGGGCAACAGACCAAAACCAGAGTTGCGATCAGAATCATCAGCAGCCACGGCATGCAAGACACAGGGCTGAATTGATAGCGCACGATTGTAGCAGGCACAGAGGTTCTGAAGCCAGGATTTGCCATGTCGAGGATACCGGACCACCAAGTCCGATAGCGAACCCTGCCGTCTCGTCTCTGGTCTCTGCTTAGCCTCGATCTTTCCCTCTTCCCTTCCCACTTCCGTTTCTGCGCTTCTCGCCTTAGCAAATTCTCCCTCGGGTTTTCGGTCCTACGCTCTTCCTTTTGCATCGCGCCTACAACTGCACGTCTATGGACCGCACCAGCAGTCACCGGCCACCATCACACCCTTGCGACTGTCTCCTTGCCACAACAATCTCGGTCCTAAGTCGAACTCACCCCCCCATTGTAGGGATCACAGGGCCCGCCTGAGCACACAGGATGGACGGGGAGGAGCGCAAGGCGGATGCGTCTCCGGCCATCAAGATGGAGGACGGGTCCCGGGAGAACGCGTCGGCCCTCATCAAGGCGCAGCGCAGCGCTTCCGCCTCGCCCAACGAGTCCAAGCCCTCGAGGTCTTCGAGTCTGTCGCCAGGAGCAAAGGCAGACAACGAGAGCACATCCACACCCGAAAACGAGCCTGCGCCAAAATTATCGAGGAAATCATCATCCAAGGCTGTGTCGCGCACACCGCCTCTCTTCGACCACCTTCCAGATGTTACAGAGGAGTCCAAAACGACCTTTCAGGTCATCCCCGATTGTCTGTATGGCTCGAAGAACATGGGAGCGTCAGAACATGATGCTTTGGATTGTGATTGTGCTGAAGAGTGGCGTAAGTACCCCTAACCTAGCTTGCAAGACTGCCCACGCCTCTGCTTGGGCCGTTTGTTTTGACCCCTGTGAACAGATGACGGCAAGAACACCGCCTGCGGGGAAGACTCTGACTGTATCAATCGAGCGACCAAGATGGAGTGTGTCGACGGCGACTGCAACTGTGGCTCCGGCTGCCAGAACCAGCGCTTCCAGCGTCAACAGTTTGCAAACGTCTCTGTCATCAAGACCGAAAAGAAGGGCTTCGGCCTCCGGGCCAATGTCGACCTGCAGCCAAACGATTTCGTTTTTGAGTACATTGGCGAGGTCATCAACGAGCCGACTTTCAGACGGCGAATGATGCAGTACGACCACGAAGGTATCAAACACTTTTATTTCATGTCACTGACGAGGACCGAATTTGTGGATGCTACCAAGAAGGGCAACTTGGGGCGGTTCTGCAACCACTCCTGCAACCCTAACTGCTATGTGGACAAGTGGGTGGTTGGTGAAAAATTGCGCATGGGCATTTTTACAGGCCGTGCAGTCAGGGCCGGCGAGGAGCTCGTCTTCAACTACAACGTGGACCGCTATGGCGCTGACCCGCAGCCCTGCTACTGTGCTGAGCCAAACTGCACAGGGTTCATCGGTGGCAAGACCCAGACAGAGCGTGCCACCAAGCTGCCCCTTGCGACCATTGAGGCGCTTGGTATCGACGATGGCGACAGCTGGGACACCGCTGTTGCTAAGAAACCCCGCAAGAAGAAGCCCACCGAGGACGAGGAAGATTATGTCAACAGCGTGCAGCTTCGCGGCCTTGACGAGAGCGGCGTCACCAAGGTCATGGCCGCCCTGATGCAATGCAAGGAAAAATGGATTGCAGTAAAATTGCTACAGCGCATTCAGAACGCCGACGACGACCGGGTGCGGAACAGGGTTGTGCAGATGCACGGTTACCAGATCCTCAAAACCACGCTCAACGCTTTCAAGGACGACCACAACATTGTCCTCCAGATACTCGACATCCTCTACAAGTTCCCACGATTAACCAAGAACAAGATATCCGACTCCAACATTGAGGCAGTGGTCGAGAGTCTCACTTCGTCGGAGCATGAGGAGGTGGCGGCCGAATCCAAGCGCCTCCTGGAAGAGTGGAGCAAGTTGGAGACGGCTTACCGGATTCCTCGAAGGAAATTTGACCCCGCCGCCCAGCCCGCCAACTCTTTTGAGGAGCGCCGAAAGCACGACCACAAGGAAGAGACACCATCAAAGCCAGCCATCGCGCCCGGTGTAATTATTCCAAAGGGCCCCAAGAGCAAAATCCCTCAGCGAAATGCAGCCTACTTTCAACCGCGGCCCAGGCGGGTGTTCCCGACCGGCAATGCCAATGCCTTGCCGCAGGGTTGGTTCATGGCAAAGGACCCCGAAGGAAAAGTGTATTACTACTCCCAGAGCGGTACCGTAACCTGGCAACGCCCGACTGTGCCGGCACACGCGGCAAAGGTACCCTCCAAGCAGCAACAAGATCAGAAGGCCGTGATGGACATTATTGAGAACCTGAGCAAGGAGCCCACGCCTAAGCCCACCACTTCCCTGACCCCACAGCGACAGAGCACACCTGTTCCAGATGCCAAGAAGGACAAGTGGCGTTCCCTTCCGATCGAAAAGCAGATGAGGATCTACGAGAATACGGTATGTGCAGCACCCCCAATGCCCCGACCGATCTGTCAGCTGACCACGCAGTAAAGCTCTTCCCGCACGTCAAACATGTCTTGGATAAGTTCCGCCACAAATTACCCAAAGAGGAACTAAAGAGGTTCGCCAAGGATGTCAGTAAGAAGCTGGTGTCTTCAGACTACAAGAACAACCGCGTAGCAGACCCCACCTCCATCACTGAGAAACAGGAGAAGAAGATTCGGAAGTACGTCAAGGATTTTCTCGATCGTGCAGTAGAGAAATACCAGGAGCACGAAAAGCGCAAGGCCGAGCGTGCAGCGGGTTCGAGCCACGCGAAGACGAAAGAGTCCAACAATGAGGCCATCGCATCGGTTGAGACGCCTGGGACCAACGAACAGGCTGGTGACGAACCCGCCGTCCTGAGTGACGCAGAATGCGGCGCGACAGGATCCCCGGAGCGAAAGCGAAAGCGAGACGAAGACGATCTCCTCGAAGCCAGTCTCACTCCTGACGAGCCACCATCCGTGAAGCGTCTGAAGGATGAAGAGACGACCGAGGAGCCTAGCCCGCCACCTCCACCCCCGCCCCCGGAGGAGGCGATGGATGTTGACATGACCCCGGCCCAGGCAGCAGAAATCTCATGCGAGCAGGAACAAGCACAGAGGCTTGCCGACGAAGCTGAGCAGGATAGGGTCCGCCAGGAGGAGGACCTGCAACGTGAGAACGAGGAAGCGCAGAAGTGGTTTGAGCTGGAGCAGAAGAGCCAGCAAGTGGCTACAACTAATGGGGCCTCGATTAAAGATGCCAGCGTGAATGGGATATCGCCCGACATGGAGGGCGGCGATACATCCCATGAGGAGGCCATGAGACGTGAAAATGAGGGGCTGAAGCAACTGGTTCTGGGGCAGTGATGAGGGCTGGTGGGTCAACCCACGAATAGGGACTGAAAAAAAGGCGGATAGCACGCACGCAGAAGAGAGCTGCCCACTTGCTTCCCCGTGGTTGGTGCTTGAGGCGTCGATCCTGACACGCTCAAGGACACCAGGCGAGCGGGGCTGTACGATTGAAATTTCGTTTCGTCGCTGCAGCAGCATCAGCAGCAGCATCAGCAGCATTATTAGGCTCGCTTGGTATTCAACACGGAAGAGCTATTCGGATCCGACGCTGTTGTATATACGCCGATCTCGTTGTGCAAGAAGGAACACAGGTGGACTGTGTTTACAAACATAGGGGGCGGGGGGGCTGGCAAGGGTGGCAGCTGTGAACAAGTTTCTGACGGTTGGAGGACCAGCTTTGTGTTCTACGGAGTTATAATGGAAGTCATGATACCAGCGCATCTGCATTTGGAGACGGCGTGCGTTGAGGGGATTTCTTGCACTTTTCGGGACAGGCGTTGAGGGGTCGGGGTAAAAGGGAGATTGAGTGAGGGGCGTCGAAGGGTACCGCGCCCTCGTCTGGACTCAGGATGGGTGGTCAACGGAGTTGAGCAGGTGCCACACTACCACCTGGGCATTGTCAGACCAGGCGGCCGATGGAAGAAGAGAATGGGCCATGGGTGCTGCTACGGGGGCAGGAGGCCAGACTCCAGGAGAAAGGACTGGCGAGCTTCCGAGCAGCTCGACTCTTGCTGAGACAGTATCATCAACCTGCGGAACCCCGAGGGGGGGGGGGTGGCGGCAGCTCGAGATCGGGAATAAAAGACCAGGGCGGTGGGATCAACGGGGTCTGCGGAAATTGAAGGGGACTTAACAACATCCCCCCAGGTGGTAACAGCAGACCCCGGCCCACAGCGGTTCCCCAAGGCTTCGAAACCCCCATTCGAGGCCTTGGAAAAGCTCAACAAAACTATCAATTACAGATCATATCCTGCAGGTTACCTCTCATATGCTTACGTGGGGTTAGGGGGCGATGGCATTTTATCTGGATGCCATAGCCCTCAGAGACAAATGTGCAGTTAGTAGACTATACCTAATGCTTAAAGACGGGACTTCAACATTGTTACCTACCTACCTACCTACCTGGGTGGTTAGGTACCTGGGTAGACTGTCCTGGTTGCTACATTTAGCAGCAGATGTATGCTCCATAAACTAGCCTGCGTGAATGGAGATTTTAATGTTGCCTGCCCCTCAAAGAAACACGCACACCAGTTCTACGGCGGGAAGGGACCGGTCACTTGGTCACACTGTCCGGCATAGTCCAGTCTTGTGTAAATCAACAACCTCTGTTACAAATTCTTACAAGGTAAGCTACTGCAGGACATCTATAGAAGGAACACTGGTTTGATTTACCCCCGCAGTATCCTATCCATCTCTAGGATGGGGTACTCGCAGTACTACTGACATGAATCCCATTCTCCACCGAGACCAATTGAGTGGGTGATAGTTTTCTTGATGAGGAAGGAAAGGGGGGGGGGGAAGAGAGAGAAAAAATACCTCGGCAGTCGTGTAAGACGGGTACCGTCGGCGGAAGGTCGGGAAGGTCCGGTCGGGCTCAACTCAACGGACTACCTCCCCAAGTGCACTTGCCCTATCTGCTCTTTCTACTCAAATAATACTAAGTACTTCATTTTTTTCTTCTTCTCCTTTTTCGTAACCGACTGGTCCACCCACCCAAGCTGCGGCATGACAGGGTCCTCGAACGAACATGCAGCAGCACCCGCCGGTGACGGGGAGGCCGCCCCGATCCTGTGGAGGCACCCAAGCCCCTTCGACACGCAGATGGCCCGGTTCATGCGCCACGTGAGCCGCAGGTATGACCTCCAGCTGGAGACATACCCGGCACTCTACCAGTGGTCTATCGACAACGTGGCCGAGTTCTGGGGCGAGGTGTGGGAGTTCTGCGGCGTCGTATCGTCGCGGGGCTATGATGCCGTGCTCGCGGGTGTCGGACCGGAGAAGGAGGCGAAGTCGGCGGTGGTGCCCATGTTTCCGAGACCCGACTTCTTCTCGGGCGCCCGTCTAAACTTTGCTGAGAACCTGCTCTTCCCCGCCGCGGGCGTCGAGGTTGACCCTTCGGGCGTCGCCGTCATCACTGCCACGGAGCGGCCTGGTGATGTTGTCGAGACGTCGTGGGCGGAGCTGAGGGAGGCGGTCCGCCGGTGCGCGAGCGGCCTGCGCGCGGCTGGGCTGAAGCAGGGCGAGGTCGTGGCTGGTTACGTGTCGAATCACGTCCAGGCCGTGGTCGCGATGCTGGCGTCGGCATCGCTGGGGGCGGTCTGGTCCGGAATCAGCCCGGACAACGGCGTCTCGGCGGTGCTGGACCGGCTGGCCCAGCTCGGGCCCAAGGTGCTCTTTGCCGACGACGGCATGGTCTACAACGGCAAGGAGTGGCCGAGCAAGGCCAAGACGGAGGAGATAGTGGGCGAGCTCAAGAAGAAGGGCCTCGAGCTGGTCGTCGTCATCAGGAACCTCCCCGGCGCCGACCCCGGGCTGGACAGCCTCAGCGGCCACGTCGCCCGGGTGGACGAGTACGAGGCCTTCCTGGGCAGTTCGCCGGACGAGGACCTCCGCTTCGAGCAGCTGCCACCGTCGCACCCGCTATACATCCTCTTCTCCTCGGGCACGACGGGCCTGCCCAAGGCCATTATCCACACGGCCGCCGGGACGCTTATCCAGCACAAGAAGGAGCACTTGCTCCACGGCTCCGTGTCCTCAGCCTCCCGAATGCTCTACTACACCACGACGAGCTGGATGATGTGGCACTGGAGCGTCTCAGCCCTCGCAGCCGGCGCCTCCCTCGTCCTCTACTCGGGCTCGCCCTTCCGGCCCCACGGCCACATGTCCCTGCCCAGGCTGCTCTCGGAGCTGCGTGTCACCCACTTCGGTACCAGCGCCGCCTACCTGGTGGCCCTCGAGGCCAACAATGTCCGGCCCGTTGATGACCCATCACTGGACCTCAGTCACCTCGAGGCCATCTACTCGACCGCGTCGCCGCTGCCGCCCTCGACCTTCAGCTTCGTCTACGAGGCCTTCCCCAAGAACATCAACCTGGGCTCTATCACGGGCGGGACCGACATCATCTCGCTCTTTGGTGCCCCCTGCCCGCTGGTACCCGTCCGTGCCGGAGAGATTCAGTGCGCCGGGCTGGGCATGGCCATAAAGGTTGTGGACAGCAGCTCGGCCGCTGACGATCCCAGGCCCGTGGACCCGCCCGATGCTCCCGGTGATCTCGTCTGTGTGAAGCCTTTCCCGTGCCAGCCGCTGACTTTTTACGGCGAGAATGGCGATGACAAGTATCGCGCTGCTTAGTATGCCACCACCCCCAGCAGCTCTCCTCGAGCTTCCCCAGTGCAGGCAGCCCTGCTCCCCCCCAACCACTCCACTTCTCTCTTCTCTACCTCCGCTTGCGCACCAAGACGATGTGTTTATATGAGCTGACACTTTGCAGCTTTGAACGCTTCCCAGGAATATGGCACCATGGTGACTTTGTCCAAATCACTTCAAATGGCGGTCGTAAGTACAACACCAGACCCTTTCCACCTCTCCAAAGGCCCGTCATTCTAGCCAGCGAGATAATACGTACACTTTTTATTGCCAGACATCTGACACACGTCTTTTTAAAAACGAAACAGTCAAGATGCTAGGCAGGAGCGACGGCGTCCTCAAACCCGCCGGCGTCCGCTTCGGCTCGGCCGAGATCTACAACATCCTGACCCGCTTCTTCGCCTCCGAGATCGAGGACTCGGTATGCGTCGGTCGCAGGCGGCCCAGAATCGACGCGGACGAGACCGTCTGCCTGTTCGTGGTGATGGCCCCCGGCAAAGACTTTGTCAAGGGCGACACGGACGCCCGCATCCGCGACGTGATCCGGCGCCAGCTTAGCCCACGCCACGTCCCCGCCGTGGTTGAGGAGTGCGGCCCCGCCGGCGTGCCCAAGACGGGTAATGGCAAGAAGATCGAGGTTGCTGTCAAGCAGATCCTCTCTGGGATGGAGGTCAAGACGAATGCAAGTGTTGCAAATCCTGAGGCGCTGGCCTGGTTTAGGACTTGGGCTGGACAGCATCCTTGAATCTTGTTTTACTTGCACTAGATGGGGTGAATGGACATTCATGATTTACGGTGCTGGCTGTGGGGGGGGGCGCTGTTGTCCAACCAAAACAAAAGTCGTCTCATAAGCTTCCTCACGGACGTTCTCGTGTACGATGTTATCTTAAGAGGCTGTTTTAAAAGGTACGGTAAAGCAAAAGGAACCAAAGGAACCGGAGATATGACCAAGATTATGGTAGTGTTCATCTCTAGACGATAGATGCCGCAGCGTCTGTCCTGCCCAAGCATACAGTACATCGCACGTGGTACAACCACGGCCAAGGCAGTGCAAGCGTGCACACGCACGTTACAAACACACATACCAGGTCCTTCCCAATGTCATCCCGGTTTGACACCTAAAACGCCGTAGATGCTCTAATATGTAAGATATGCGCAGAAAAACTGTTGAAAACTACACGCGCTTTAGCCGCTTGGGCCCGCGCCCCCGTTCCCATGTCCCCGTCCCCGGTTGTCCTCGAGGAGCAGGTGAGGCTTGATATAGTCCTCATCCAACTGCCTGAAGAGAGCCGACGGGTCTTCAGAGGTGAGCAGCTGCTTGATAGTACTAGCCGCCGATCTGGCCCCGTCCGTCAAGGTGGCAGACCTCTCTCGTGTACCCGAGAGCACTGGCTGCGAGGCCGCCGAGCTCTCACCAGCTGGCACGCTGGTCGACGGTACAGGGCTGGCCCGCCGCTTCGGTGCGGCGGGTGGCAGGTCGGAGATGTCAACGTCGCTGCCCAGTTCAGAGTCTGTGACGCTCGCAGAGTTACTGCCAAGAAGTTCAGACTGCTCGGGGTCCGGGAAGTTGGCCCTGGAGCCCTTCCGACTTATGCTCGATGGCCGGCCAAGCCCATGTGGGCTTCGGTGGCCGGAGGACCAGCTGTGAGGGTCGCTGCTACCGTTGCGCCTCCCGTCTGAGCCGTCCACACGGCCGAGAGACAAGGTCGAGTTCGTCCGTCGCGGCATGTACCCAATCCCGGTGCCAGCGCGCTTGTAGTAGCTGCCGCCACCGACTGCCTCAATGTCGAACTCATCATCCGAGTCGATCTCTTCAACCACTCCAGTGCGAATATTCAAAATTTCCAGCATTCGAGCCGTCGTGCCCCCGAAGATGATCACGGTCAACACCACGACCACCAGAACAGTGGCCTTCAGTGCGAATCTGTCATTTCCGGTGATGAGTGCGGCCAGAGCCACTCCTACAGCGCCTCGCAGCCCAGCCCAAAACAGCATCGCCTGGTAGTTGTAAGGCAGTTCATCTGGCTGATCCATAATCCCACGGCGTCGGGCTTTGTAGCGGATAAACCAATTGATGGCGCGCGACAAGGGGAATACCGCCACCCATCTTGCGGCACACACGGCTAAGACGGTGACAATGGTGAGCAAGGGCTTGAATTCAAGGTCTTCTCCCGTAAAGAGGGACAGTCCTAGGTATATAAAGATGAAGTTCTCTGACAATTGTGCCAGGACCTGGAACAGGTACTTGGTCGTGAGCTGGGTTCTCCGGGACATGTTGAAATAAGCGTAGTGCTTGAGAGTGATTCCACAGAAGAGCAAAGAGACGATACCTGACATCTTGATGGCCTGCGAGAAGAAATAGGTCGAATAGGCGATCAAGACGATCAGGCAGCTCTCAATCTTGGGGAATCTCCGGACATAGGTGTATTTTAAACACAGCGCAGCACCGATCCCGACAGCGACGCCGATAGCCAAGCTGCCGAAGAAGTCGAACAAGAAAGTGCCGATACCGAAGAAGAGGCTTGCCACTCCGGACATCTCAGCGGCGCCGTTCTTGGATTTCTGGGCGGCCTCGAAAATGACGATCGCAATAGCGTCGTTCAGGATGGACTCGCCAAATATAATGGTGTAGAGCTTGGGGTCGACCTTGTAAGAGGTGAAGATGGCGAGGATGGTGACAGGGTCCGTGGCGGACAGCGTTGCGCCGACCGAGATGGCGTCTGTCCATCCCATGTTGAGACCATCGAGAGGAACACGTGTGTACAGCCAGAGAATAACACCGATGACCAAGGCGGAGAGAAATGTGCCAGCGAAGGCAAAGGTCAAGATAGTGCCGATGTTTCGGAAGAAGTTGGCCTGATGTAGCTCGTAGCCGGACGAGAGAATAATGGGCGGGAGTAGCAGGTTGAAGAAGATCTGGTAGTCGAAGCTGACGAGGTTCTGTAAGTTCTCACCACCGGCGACGCGGAGAGTCAAGCCGACGACCATGCCTGGTGGGCTATCAGCAATCATCACAACGCGCGTGGGGGCTCTGCGGGGCAGGGGGGACGAACCAGCAAAGATGGATGCGACAGTCTCGTGGATGGCAGTAACCTTCCTCTGCTGGAGCATGTAGCTGGTGAAGAGTGCTACTATTAGCAGCACGATGAGGATAAAGAGAGCCCAGGAGGCATAGATCTCCTTCTGGGACGCGTCTTCGCCATCGGGGTCGGCATCTTCAGCGGCGCGCCGGGCGATGTCGACGGCGGGGCCGAGGACGTCGGCCAGCATGATGACGGTCCGGGCGGGGCCCAAGTCGGAAGAGGTAGGCGCCGGCAACTTTGAGGCGAGCTAGGGTAATCAGAAACCCTGGGAAGTGATCATGAGAGGCGGCGCGGATGAGGTGGGCGCAGCATTCGATGGTTGCTGCTCAGGGAGGTCGTAGGCGAGGAGGGATGGGTGGGCTGAGGGTTGCGGGAGAAGGAGCTGCAAATGTTGATGTGTACCTAGGTATGGTCGGTCTGGTTAAGCTCTCGGCGAAGGGAGGTGGAACACAGTTGTAGTGGCGGCTAGGCTTTCTCCAGGAAGCGCCAAGACCAGTATCGCAGTATCGCAGTAGCGCAGCCTGCTAGTGTCGTAGGGCTAGATTTAGACATACCTACTTAAGTAGGTACCTAGGTATGTACCTACCTAGGTAGGTAGATGCGATGTGAAAAAGTTGGCAGCATGTACTACACCTCTGCTTACGTAGATACCTAGGCAGTGTCCAAGTGGGGTACTCGGTGGACAACATACGGGCAGTTAGCAACATTTGACGGGATACAACAGACATCTGTACGCAACGCTTCACGTGATAATCCACAGGTCTGTTTGATGAGATGCCAGCTCGTGTTAATACAGTATTACGCAGAACCGAACTGGTGGACCTATGTGCCACGAGACCTTGTCCAATCTAGCTTTATGTGACACTTTGATATAGAATGCCTACTAAGCACCTAGATATTCATAGTACCGATCACACTCTACACGTGTATATACCAAGGTAGGTACCTAAGTAGGCACCTGATCACATGCGAGTGTCATCTAGCAGCTGCCCAGGCACCCTCTTATTTGCTAAGCTGAACTGTAAGACGGAAAAGCCCACCACTAAACTCGTTACTGTTCCGTACCCGGGAGAACATTCGACCATAGTTGTGGGGACCTGCCGAGATGGGGCAGTACGTAGGTCCATTCTGGAATGAGGTGGACGGAAACCTGGGGTAATAGACAGGGACCGTTTAAACGCTGGAATGGGTGGGGGCGTCGCCGGTCGGGGAGGAACAACGGAGAAACATGGTACGGAATCCTGCCGTGTACTGTACACTGTACATTAGCAACGGACCTGCAGCGCTGCCAGCTGGTTTGGTGTGGGTGCAAGCTGCAGGTGTAAAGCGCGTGGCCGGCCCAGGTGAGCTGTGACGTGTGCTGCTGGGCAAGTACTAATAATAATAATAAGCTCCGCCTGCTGCTTGGACTTCTCCAACCCTTCCTCCTGACATCAAAGCTCTGGACGCTGCGAGTCTCGTGGACATCCCTATAACACATGGCCTGGCTGGTCGCATGATGGCCCGCCGTCCCGAGCTGAACCTAATCCGCGGCGCAACAAACTCGAGTCGGCAACATTCCCGTCAACCGTTATCTCTCCTTTGAACCTCACCGCGTCCTCGCGACGAGTTTCCTGTACATTTACAACTTTCATGGATATCCTATCTCACATATTCGACCATCGACCATCATCAACCATCGACCTTTCTCACAAAGATTGTCCGTAGCACATAATTTTTTTTTTTTTTTTTTTTTTTGCGACACCAACCTCGTCCATTCAATCACACTCGTTCCGCGGCACAACCGGTAATTGCCGTCCGTCCATAGTCGAGCCCGACATACCGGACCGTTCCACCGCTCCTGTCACGCATGACACGCATGACTTCGCCATTTGCCGAATCTCCGACTAGAGGTCGCCCCTCCCCCGAGGTCGACGGTCAGGACGGTCCAAACACTTCCTCCACCAGCAGCCAGGGCCCCACCACCCCGACCCGCAGCACCTCCTCCCTCGACGGCCCCGGAGCCGACCACGAGGACAACCCCGCCGGTGTCAACGAGCAATCACCCCTCCTCTCGCCCGAGCCCGACGGCAGCGAACGGGGAGGTGAAAACCATGGTTTTCTTGGCCGGCATGCCTCGGCTCCCGAGCCCGACGAGTTCCAATCTACCAAGAGCCTGTGGTACCTGCTTGCCTTGACCATCAGCATAGGCGGGCTGCAGATCGCCTGGTCGGTCGAGCTCTCCAATGGATCCCCATATCTCATGTCGCTTGGCCTGAGCAAGTCGCTCATGGCCCTGGTGTGGATCGCTGGCCCGCTGTCAGGCACCCTAGTGCAGCCGTACGTGGGCATGCTGAGCGACAACTGCAGGGTGTCGTGGGGAAAGCGGAAGCCATTCATGCTCGGTGGGGCTGCCGCCACCATGGTCTCTTTGATGATCCTCTCCTGGACCAAAGATATCGTGGGTGGGTTTCTGAGCCTCTTTGGAGCTGATCCTGCGTCTGAGGGGGTCAAGGTGACCACTATAGTATTTGCAGTGGTTTGGGTCTATATCCTTGACTTTGCTATCAACACAGGTAAGTGCAATATGTATTCATTCATGCGCTGCTGAGACTTGGTTCTAATTCCAGTCAACATAGTCCAAGCTGCAATCAGGGCATTCATCGTCGACTGCTGCCCGGCTCATCAGCAAGAGGCCGCCAACTCAATGGCAAGTAGGCTGACAGGAGTCGGAAACATCATCGGCTACATTGCCGGATATGTCAACCTGCCCAAAACTGCATGGTGGCTGGGAAACACCCAGTTCAAGGACCTCTGTGCCATAGCCAGCATCGCCTTGGGGTCGACGGTGCTGCTGAGCTGTCTGCTCATCAAAGAGAGGAATCCCCAACTCGACCAGCCCAACCCTACGCGGCGCAAGCAGTCCGGGGTTTTCGCCTTCTTCATAAGCCTCTTCGCGTCCATGAAGAGGCTGCCCCCGCAGGTCAAGAAGGTCTGCGTCGTACAATTCTGCGCGTGGGTCGGCTTCTTCCCTATGCTGTTTTACACGTCGTCCTACATCGGTGAGATATATGTCCAGCCGTTTCTCGAGGAAAACCCGAACATGACGCCCGAGGAGGTCGACGAGTTATATGAGAAGGCAACAAGAGTCGGGACGTTTGCGCTCTTGATTTTCTCCATCACAAGTCTGCTCACAAACGTCCTTTTGCCGTTCCTCATCGCACCGACCTACGACAGTCAGCCCATCGGCGAAGCTCCCGGCGAAGGCCCGATAACCTCCTTCCGGGATCGTGACGAAGAGAAGAAATCCTGGGCGGATCGCTTGGTCATCCCGGGTTTGACCCTCCGCCGTGCTTGGCTGCTCTCCCAGCTGCTGTTCATGGGCAGCATGCTCTGTGCTGTCATCGTCCGAACTGTGACGGCAGCCACAGTGCTCGTCGGCTTGGTCGGCATCACCTGGGCCCTGACGCTATGGGCCCCGTGGGCAATCATCAGCGCAGAAATCAGCCGGAGGGATGTGCTTCTACGCCAGAGAAGAAGGGCTTTCTCACCACCAGGGGGCGCTGGCCCTTCGTCGAGTTCAGCGCCCGGCTTCGACGGTTACACCTCCGACCAGGATCACAAGCTAGACGGGTCCGAGGACGAAGCCGATCAGGCGGGCGTGATCCTAGGCATCCACAACATGGCCATCGCCGCACCGCAGATTATCGCCACGGTCGGCTCGAGCCTCATCTTCAAGATATTCCAGAAGCCTCGGGGAACGCCTGGCGACCACTCCATCTCCATCGTGATGGCTATAGGCGGCGTCGCGGTCGGCGCCTCGGCGTGGTTCATCCACCTCATTAAGGACGAGCCGGCCGGGCTGCCTGTCGATGACGACGTGGCTTCCAATGCCGAACAGGGCAGCGGTAGCCTCTCTCCGCCGGACTCGCCGGGCGCGAGACGGGCGCCTTACGACCGGGTGCGCAGTTCAGAACTGCTTCCACGGGCGAGCCTAGAGAGGGCGACGTTGACCAGGAACAAGAGTTTCTCTGGCATGGATTATGCTTAGTTTCCTGGTTCTGACCTATCCGGTTCCAAGAACAAGCGAAATATTGCAGCGCGAGGGCATGAATCCGGCGTTTCGCTGCGGCGTGTATTATATGGACGTGGCGTTCGCTGAGGTTTCTGCACCCTTCCGATGTTTGAAAGGAGATGTGTTTGCATAGGCACTTTTGGATCAGGTTGTGCATTGGTTTCAGCAGTACAGAATCAGATGCATCCTATGGTCTGTTTGATAGACTGAGAACGAATTGATGATAGGCGTGTCATGAAGGTCCAACATAAGCTTGCCCTAACAGTAATACGTCTGAGACCCTCGGGGTGCTGAGGGAGTACGCTGATACCTGTGGTGTGCACTGTCTTCTGGAGGATAATAAATACGTCCTAATACCACCAAGACCAGCACCACAGCAATGAGTCTGAAACAGTAGACCCTCTTATCCCATGGGATATTGTCTAATGCAATGATCATGAGAGCCCATCTCACGGTTGTTAATTAAGTCATCCCACCGAAGTTGTCCCAAAGATCAGGTCTCCCATAATAGGTAACCAACCCTGCAGAAGTTTGCCAAACGACGAGTGCTCACGCTTAAAATATGGATACATGGTTCCGTTCTCGACTTATATACTCCGTACAGGGTCCATCCAGTCCCTCCACACAGTAGTCAATGCCCAAAGACTGAGCTTTTTTAAAATACGACATAGACAATGCGGCCGCATAGCAGACACCCCAGAAAGCCTCTCCAGCTAAGGTCTAAGGTTCCTACCCTATGGTACAAATTACGCGTGACACACGCGAGCACGCCCGCAGGCGCCGATTATTGAACACAAGGGTACCCTAGGGTAGCCTTGCCGGGAAGCTTTGTTTCATGTTTAGGCCCCGGTATAGCAAAAGCACTGATTCAGGATGATTGCAGCCTTAATAAGTCCCAAAAGTCGAAGTGGCAGACTTCGGCCCCCTGACCTAAATAAAGCTAATAAAATACTGCTTGGTCACCTTTCCGTGGCTTACACCAAGGCCTGCCCTGGCCCACATTGAACATGTCCTCTGCAGATTTTAAACAACGGAACGTACACTCCGCAGTACGCTTTGCTTGCAGGGTTCTTGGCCTTATGGAAATCCAATCTACTGTATACAGTCCGTGAATGAGGTTCCGAATGGCCTTGCCGTCGATCAGTACCTAGGTATACAGTATACTTTCTGGGTTGTTATTTTCGGTCAAGGGGGCATCCCTATTCAACCCGGAGTGAAGGGACGGGAAGCCAGCCAAGGGGGGAAACGGAGAGCAAAGCGGGCGCGATGATGTTGTCTGGCAGTCTTGCTCAGCAGGCCCAAATAAAACAGTGCACCACATGTGCCTGTCCCTCAAGCCATGGAGGTTTTGTTCAGAGACTGCTCTTTCAGCACCATTGAACCTCATTTTCCGCCAAGATGCAACTCACCAGCTTCCTCCTCGCCAGTCTCGTCTCTGTCTCTCAGGCCGCTGTGATCTGGTTAGTTTTCCTCCTATTCTTGCTAGAGACAGCATGGTTCACTGTATCATGAGAGTTTTACAAGTGCACAGAAATATAAGCTCGTGTAGAGTGCCCACCCTGCAGGTGTGAACACCGCGTATTCTATCACGCTTAAAGTTCTGCGCAAAGCTTTGGATTTCCCAGGGATTTATAGGGTGCCCAGGAAGAGATGCACAGAACTATGGGATGTGTAGGTATCTTACTAACAGATGCGACAGGGACGGCAGATTTAACGATCTTCAGACTGCCAGCGACCTCAATGACTGTATGCGATCCTCTTTCCCTGCTCAGCCGCAATTGATGTTATAAAGGAGCTCAAGTGCTGTGAAATTAATCCTGGACAGGGTCATGGAGTAACCAAGTCGGGCCATATCAGTATTACATCCACGGCTCCGGCACCGTGGATAAGTACATAGCCCTCTCGGCAGACTACGCAAACCCGGCCGACACCTCGTCCAAGCAGGGCGCCAAGTTCACGCTTGACAGCACGGCATACTGGAACGGGCAGAATATGCGCCGTATCGAGCTGATCCCGCAGACCACGGCGCCCATCAATCAGGGCAAGGTATGGTACCACTTCACCATCTCGCGCAAGGAGGCCAACGCGCCAAGCCCGTTCCGCGAGCACCAGATCAACTTCTTTGAGAGCCACTTCACCGAGCTCAAGTCGGGCTGGATCAGCGGCGAGGCCGGGACCAGCAACCCCAACCTGCAGTGGATGGTCAGCCAGCAGAGCAAGTGGAGCGTCGAGTGGGAGGCCGATGTCTTCCACAACATGGCATACGAGATCGTGAGTTTTCCCCCATACGGTACCTGTCTGTGTGTACCTCATTCAGTCTTGTTCGTGACCTGGTGAGAGCTCGGGGCTGACCTTTGCTCTACTACTTGACAGGACTTCTCTGCCAACACCGTTGGGCTCTGGCACTCTACTGGTGGGGACGACCTGAAGCAAGTCGTCGCACCAGTGTCAGCTTCCACTTCGTCCAACGGAGCCGACTGGCACCTCGGAGTCCTTGAGCTGCCGCGCGACGGTTATCCTGATGCGAATGAGGACTTTTACTTCTCTGGTGTATACATAGAGTCCGGCTCTATCACCACCAGTGTTGCGGGCCCGGTTTAGATCATACGAGAGGGACTCGGTAAGCAGCTGGGATAAAGTACAAGTCCTGCAGTCTGTGTCGAAGGGACATCAAACCTTCAAAATGTTCAGGGTGCACATGCTATTTCGTCAAACAAGAATCAATTGATTTTCAATAAAAGGCCAGGAATTTAGACATTCTATTACTTGCCTGTCTTCAAGAATACGGTCCCTGGGCATGCCACCGAATCATGAAGCTCCAATAAAAGTCCCAGTAGTTCCAGTGGAAGATGAGGTGAACCGTGGAGGTTAAGCAGGATCCATGCAAAAACGTGAGGTCTGCACTGAATTTCGTACCCAGATAACAGTCCAATAATAAGAAGGAAAATGAGGGTGAAATACGGCCACAATAACAACATCCCATGCCAACACATCCTCTTGGCCGCAACGTCCCACTCTGAGCAGCTCCGTCGGTCCTCCACCAGATGCCAGATGCATCGGCAGCACCAGCCTCAGACAAGCCGGATCCGGTCACCTCTGGGGCCATGGCGCGATACAGCCGGGGCGGCAGATTCCCCACCGAGGGTCGACACCTGCGCAGGGTCCTCGAGCTCTACAGTCTTGGGTGGGGTGCACAGGCCGACGGTCGTGAATACCTCACCCGGGGTGACCATATCCCACGAATTGATGCCCGAGCTGCCGTCCCAGCGCATGCAGCTGTAGGTTGTATGAATGCATCAGCATCGTCTGTGCCGCTGACATGCGTGTCCAGACGCGAAATGGCTTGAACGGGGACGGGAGAGGGGAGAGGGGAGAGGGGAGAGGGGAAAGCAGGAACTTGGAAAGACTCACTACACAGTACCGTCATCACTGCACCAGGAATTGTCGCAGCGGATGCTGGCGGGAGCCCCCGGCCCGGCGGCATGCGTCGGCGGTTGAGTAACCGCCGGCGTGGAGGTGAGGGTGATGGTGGACGGGGCTGTGAGCGAGGGAGTAGCCTCATCACCAATGTTGAAAGGGCTGTCTCCCGGGGGCTCATTCTCCTTGCCTGTGGCCATGGCCTCTATTGACGACAAGGCCGTCCCCTCGTGAGACGCCATGATCTTGGGTACGGTTAGCGGGAGTCTACAGCATTGATGACTAGAGTGATATATGGGTCAGGAGCGAGGCAAATCTGGGTGGGAGTGCCTATACCACGCAATTCTCTTCAAGTGCTATAAACCCATCATCCGGAGTAATGCTATCTTTTAAATTTAGGGCGTGTATACGTACAAAAGTAATAGTGCTCGACTCTGGTGGCTCGAACCCGGCGGTAAGCGTCGTGAGCGTCGAGACATGTCCGCGGTGACTTGTGGAATTCGAAGTGGAATGAGAGCCGACCGGTATGGTCATGGAACCGGGGGGGATGGGCGCAGTGGGCGTCACAGGCACTGGTGGCACGAGCAGGGAGGTCGACCGCGACCAGGTGATGGGCTCTGTAGACGTGGTGGGAGTGGTCGACGATGCCTTTGATGTAACGGTTGAGTTTATAGGCGGCGCACCCGACACCGCTGAGGTGACTGACGGAGACGTCCCGGAGATGGAACTGCTCGATGAGGTCCTAGAAGTCGCAGTGGTGGCCCAGGATGGTGGTGTCTGTGGTGCGTCCAAGGGGGTGCTCGTGCTGGTAGTAGTCTCTGAGGAGGATGGGCCCTCCGTGACCGTCACCCAGTCCGTTATGGACACGGTACTCCTCTTATCGAGTGCGTGATTTTGCGCACCAGGCAAGCCGCTTGTCTCATAGATTACATGGGGGATGTGGGTGACGGTCGAGGTTGTGAAAGTCGTGGTCGTGGAAACGTAGCCATCCGGACTGAAATTCTTCCAGGTTGAGATCCCCGGGGTGGTGTAGACGTGCTCAACGAATACGACAGTGCTGACTGTGACTGCGTTCTCCGCTTCGACGGTGGTCCATACTGTATGTGTCGCCATCGGTGTTTTGACGGGGTACTGGTCCTCCAGATCCAACTCGGCTAGACCGTCGTCTCTGCCGCCCCACGTCCTAGCCAATATTGCTGGGACAAGGGCCACTGAGCCAAGTAGTGCTTTCAGCTTCATCGCGAGCGGAGAGTTGCTCGACAGCTATGCCTTGGGCGTGATAAAGTTAGCTTCACACTGAGACAGACGCAGGTCCAAGACTCAACCAACGGCAGTGCTACCTAGGTATGTATGTATAGAGCGAGAAGCTCAGGGGAAATGGAGGGAGCTTCGATGAGCAGACAATTGATCGGGTAGACAACCAAGTGAACGAGACAGGAGAGGCGATAGAGCTTGAAAGTCCCCTGTGTTGCCTTTTGAGGTTTCCGAGTTGGAAATAAATCAAAAGCCAGAACATGCTGCCTTGTCCACTTAGTTCTGGCATTGAACATGCGATGTCTGTTTAAAGCCGCATATGTGCTGTTTGCCATATCCTTCTGCTCCCATGCATCTTGACCATATGTTGCGTGGACATGAACAGGCTTGTTTGATAGCACAGACCGGGAATGTAGTGCGCCTTTTCCAGGGAAGACATCAACGGCGGGTTGAGATTGTGCCACGTAAGATGCCCTGGGACTGGCATTTGCCTGGACGTCGCTGAATGGAACTCAGCTCCAAGATGATCTCATATACGGTGACATCCTACGGGTTGGCCTATATGCTCATCCCCTATAGGTTGAACTCCTGGCTACCGCGGATCAGTTGTCAACGCCCGGGGGAAAGAGGTGGCCGAGATCATGGCTTGAGATCGTGTGAGGGGGGCCAAGGTACACGCAAGATGCTATCTGCTTCTCGACCCGTCCACACAGGTGTCATAGAACGGCTCGTCTGTCATTGCTGGGGAACATGCCGGTGGCTTCACGAGGCACCGTCTCCTCTCACAGGTGAGATCGCTGACGATTAACTGTGCGAGCTTGAATCTGACAACGGCAATGACAGGCTGTCGGTAGCAAGTGATACGTAATCATTGTGCCGGATCCAACGGATTGTGAGGTAAGGAAGGGCCTTTGTGTGAGTTGGTCGCAGTCGGACACTTGCTCGGTTGTGACAGAGGACAGAGAGACCGTCTGGACCCAACACCAGATTGAAGGAACTCCGATCGATTTCATGCTAGATCGATATCCGATGGTTCATGGAACACGGAGCAAGTGCGATTGGTTCCACACCACCAGGATGCCGGTCTGATTGTGTCCCAAGGTTGGCAGGCGCAGCGGCCAAGTCATCATCCTCTACCACCATAAATGAGTTCCGGTATACGCCAAAATATGCTTTCGCCCCGTCTCGGTAGATACCGGTACTGCGGCGTATTGTTGGCTGTACCTAGGTATCTTCCCGCAGCCGAGAGGGCCCACATCTCAAGTCGCAAGTCAATAAGGTCGTGCGCGATGAGCAGGGCGTACGAGATCCTCATACATGAGCCCATAATACCCCGGCCAACAGACTCCGTAGCTCGCAGGATATCTGTGGCGAGCACTTTGTTGTCCTCGTCATACCGATGACGGTGGCCGTCTTCCAGATGTCGTAACACTGGTTCAACGCCCCTTGGAGTATCAACGTCGTCGCCCAGGACCGGTGCGAAATATCTACCGAGCCCCCCCATTCATTGCATCAGAGAACAGGATGATGGTGTCGAAGGGCGACGACGGTCCCTTGATGGCACCTCGGCGGGCTTTGTGGTTGCACCCTCAGAAATGGCCCTCTGGTGCCAATCAAAATACTCGGAACGCACATGCTCGCCTGTTCCTTGAGTAAGTGTGACGCGGCTTGAAATCGGGCGTGACACCGTGACGCCTCTCTTCGCGGATGCGGTACCACGGCTCAGAACCATTAGGACCTTGGCCAGCAAAAAGAAATACACATCTTGATGTCTGACCCCAAGGGCGGGGTGGGGACACGTCCAATCCCCAAAGCGTTTTCCTAGGCCTCTTTCCCTTCCCCTTCGCCACCCACGGCGGGCCCAGATAATCGCGACGAGAGGTCCTGGCGCCTCGGCTAGTTAAGGAAGCAATCTTGGCCTGAGAAGAGGAAGCCGCTGAGGGAAGCCATCTGACGGCATCGAAAATGAGCCACGCCCACGTGCCTGAACAAGCTTTGGCACGCCGGCTGCCTGCATCATCCAGCTGAGCGGGCTTGACGTGTCAACAAACAGCTCGGACAGGCAGCACAGCATTGTGGCGGCCAGTGTCTCGGCCGATCTCCAAGTCACGGGGTGGTTGGGATCCCGCTGCAGGCCGACGAGCGAACGGCCGTAGAGATCTCGGCTCATGGTGACCTCGGACCGTTCCCCCCTTGGTCTTGCAAACCAGCTGTGCCAAGTATGCCGCCGTGGCTTCTTCGAGGGCTTGTGAGTTCCCAACGTAATCGAAGAGCGAGGAGAAGAAAGGGGCACTATACGTGATATCCTCGCGCAAGCAGCTGTCGGAGAGCTCGCTGATTGTGTTGTGAATGAAGGGAACCAGTGACCCGGCACAATGTACCTGAAATCTGTTCGTGAGAGCGCGCCGGAACGCCGATGCCTTCTGCGTGCGCTTTCAGCATGTTGGCCCCAGGCTTGCCAGGCTGACTTTTATGCTGTTGACCGTTTGTTGGCAGCCATTGGGCCCACGGACGAGGTTGAAGATGAACGAGACCCAGTTACAAAGTTCTTTGGACGAGGTTCTGGTCGCATTGCACCCTCTTTTGACGCAGAATGCGCACTATTTGCTGAGAGGCACCCCGACCATTGCTGTTGTTCTGCCGACACTTGGAAGTCTTGACACCGGGAGAACAGCATTTCGTAGTAGGTCTCTCCAGATGATCTTTACTGTCCACATAGCTACAGCTCTTTTCAGCGTCAGTCATCGTACCTAGGTAGGCAGATAGATACTGTGAGTGATACGTTACGAGGCTGAGGAGCTGAGCCACCACCCAACATTTGAAAGGGAGGTACGCCGGCGCCTTTCCCGTTGGGCATTGCCGTGAGGGAGCTGAACAGCAGTACCGGTATGGCGTAGTGCTTCTTGCCCTGCCACGACCCTTGATTTTGTTTGAAGGATGGAAATTACCGAAATCCCAGCGTCTCTCACTATTTCCGCTCCCGCAGCGTCCGGGGGATTCAGTGCCCAGGGCCGTGGTCAACGTCCCACATGAAACACTCTGCATGCATGTGAGCCCTGCTAGTTTAGGTTAGGTAAAATATGCTTACTGCCCCAAGAGTCAAAATGTTAATTCCGACTCAGCTGATGAAACTAACCTCGCAGCAGAGTAAAGACTGCCCAGTAGTAGGCATGAGGTTATCTGACAGGCGGTCATCATGCAAAAGAATTTCACAAGAGGGCATCCGTATGAGATGGCCCCATGTTTGGCGCCCATCAAGAAGAGTATGTCCCTACACAATGAGGAGGGCCGCATGAGACATGCTGCTTGTGAGTGACGTCGGCATCCACAGATGGACTAACAGACTGCAGTGCTTTGTACCCTGTCGAGACAGCCTATTCCGATAGCCTGCAGGCCGAAACGCTCATGTAAGGAAATCCTCGTATTGCACCTGTAGACCCGCTGGCTCCGGGTAGTGCCCCGTTCAACAACGGGCCACGAGTGCGGATTGGACACATGCAGCACCGGAAGCTCGGCCGCGCCGCCCGGGGAGTAGCTGCATGCTAGAGGCGTGTCAACCCGACAACCAAGTCCCTCAGGTGACAGGTCCGCCGTCCGGTCTGGGTGCGGCGAGAACTAGGTTGGTCCCAGTCAGCAAGAAGCCGTGTCTCGGTATTGAGAGAGTCATCAGCGTCCTTTTTTGTCTGCCAGCTTGACACTGCGCCAGAGGGCCTCCCGCGACAGTCACGGATCAACCGAGGCCGCGTAGCAACCTCAGCACACCACATAGTTTTGTACTTAGTCAGAATGGCGTCGCCGTCCGACGAGCGATGTCGGCGTGTCGGCGTGTTAGAGCGAGCAGTAGGGGAGAAAGAAACCTCGAGACACATAACACCGCCTGTTGCTGCAACGTCTTTTATGGCCGCGAGGTCTTAGATCGGGGTTGACTTTCTGCCAGCCACTCCTGTGGCGATCAGCCACTGGCACCATCGCATGTGGTCGCACAGATCTCGCGTAGCTCCGCGAGCAATGCACGATGTGGGAGGGGGGTTCCAGACCTGGCGATGTCCAGGCTGAGTGCCGATGGGCTGTCAGGACAGTGAGGCCGCACAAGCACATTGGGGAGAACGCTACTGGTATGCGAACCTGGAGATCGCCTGGACCGGGGCCACTATTCGATCAGCAGAGCTGACGAGGAGGGCTGGCCGGGCTGCTGGCCCTCTTCGCAGACACGCGGACTCACGCTGAGGGCGTCGCACAGTGACGCCCCCTTCCTTTGACTCCGGTCCAATACACGTGTCCATGGTGTGACAGTGCGGACGTGGGGTGACGGCGCTCAGATATGCCCGACTAGCTGCATGTTGATAGTCAAGAACCGAGAATCACCAGGCTGCCAGGCCGGAAGGGCATCCGGGTGACAGGCACCGATTGCGATGGTAGGGGTCGGGGCTTGGTGAGCAGGTAGTGGCCCCAGCCGCGGAAGCGAGCAGTCGTGTAACCCCTCTGGTGTAGCTGGTTGCCTTGGGAACCCTGGGAACCCTGGGAACCCTGGGAACCCTGGGAACCCTGGGAACTTGCTCCGAAGGCTGGCTGACATCGGAAGGCGGCATCATAGGGCAAGAGCGTCTCGTCAGACAGACACTGTGTGTACTGAAGTATGTCGACCAAGCATGAAGCTGCTGTGTGAGTGTCTCTGGGAGTGGGGATGTCCACTTTGTATGACATTAAGACACCGATGACAAGACGCGATTCGCCATATGTTGGGGAGCTAGGTATTTACCGCAGCAGCATGTGGAGGGCAGGTGTAGGACCCGGCCAAGCCATCGCCGAACAGTTCGGGACAGGCAGCACAGGGGCCCCCGATAGCGCAGGATGGGAGTCGACGTTTCTTCCGTCCGATGTCCGGAAGAGCACGGCCTCGCCGGCGTGCCCCTTAGCCCCTGTGCCAACAGACCAGTTGACCTTGCAGATTGCGACCGAATATGCAGTGCAAATGAAGCCCTGACAGAAGCTTAACCACAAGCGACCGCGGCCTATCAGCCGACGGCGCACATCTTGGTACAATCTCTGGGCAAGTGCCTCTTGACGAGAGTCGGTGACAGCTGTAAAGTCAATGGCGGTGCGTTGATAGGCAGCCGTTTGCAGACGCTACAATAACACGACATTGCTGTCTCGTCGCCGACCTCACGCAAGGAGCAAGGGAGGCTGGCCGTCCCTGAGTGATGGCGAGCTTGACCCCGCGCCAGCGAACCCCAATCTCGGCTCCTCATTGCTCAATTAATGGCACTTCCAGGGTTGCATGCAGGTGACGAATATGATGCGAAGGAAATTTTGGCCACGGGTCATCGCAAAGGCGCCTCCCCCCCCCCGCCCCCGACTGGGGGCGACTGCGAAAGCTGTTGCTGAACTTGTTTTTGTCCACTCATCTCAAACCTTCCCTTGGGTCGTTCTCGGCTCGGGGCTCATTCTCCGGTCAGGCGTTGCTCTAAAGCAAAAGAAGGTCGACCTGGATTAGACTTTTGATCCATCGCCGTGGTCATGGAGTACTTGACGGCTGCAGGCTGATTCTGTGAGGTGTGGAAGGATGCCTCCGTGGCCGCCAGAGGCTGTGTTTGAGATTCGGGCATCCCAGGCCTTATTATTAGCACACCTGCACAGTATAGCACTATAACTTCAATTTATGGCGTCTAGCAGGCCGGCAGCGATAGATATAGCCTTGCCGGTCTGGTTCTGTTTTAGCAGTGCTTTGGCAGGAGAGGGACGAGATCTAAGATCGACCCGCACCCCCTTCCGACTCTCCGAATTCCCTTGCCAGGGCGGCAAGCGGAATGATCGGGGGTTTCGGCTCCATTCCAGGCGAGATTGATGGCGGAGGATGTATCACGTAGGCCATTGGTTGTTGGAAGCTCTTCCAGTCTACACAAGAAAGTCGTCCTCGGCCGTTCACCGGGATCCTTGAGCGGACCGTGAGCGGGCGTGCGAATGGGCGCTTTTTGGAACAATAAAAAGTCGGCAATGGCGGTTGTGGTCACAAAAACAAGCCAAAGCAGCCCTGATGGCCGAAAGTTAATTGGATACTGATTGCCATTTACAGTATCGCGATCGTCATTTTGACCTCCCGCCGGAGTCTGTTTGGGGGTTTGGTCCTTTCATATACAATATGCAGGCTCGCAATTTCGAGCCGATAAGACTTGATCGTTGTGTGTGATCCAGCAAGTGGAAGAAGCCATGCGCTGTAAACATTGTACAGTAGACGAGTAGTCCGCCTGTCCGCTAGTGCAGGGGCAGCGGGTAAGACTGGTATACGGAGTACTGTGTGCGATGGATACCTACTGTAGGTATGCCCGAGAAACCAAAAAGTAGTGCCGCCTGCCTTGGAAAATCTTACGACAGCGAGGGGGACCCCTGACGGCTAACTCCAGACCATCACCAAGGCGGATTTTGTTTGATTGACGACTGGACGCGGCGCGCGGCGCGGGAGGACTGGGTCTGTGGGCATGGATGGGACGGGCGGACGGTGGGAACTTGTATGCTAGACTGGACGGCACTGTGTAGGTATGTACATATGGAGTAGGAGGAGATGCTCCTGTGTCGCGAGGCAAGCGAGGCTGCGGGCACAGGCAAATGCCAATGCCAATAATCCCGTTCTATGGTACCAGCACGGCGGTGCTCGCATGCGATCGATCATCCATGTATGTGCGTGTGTGTGTGTGTGTGTGTGTGTGTGGGTGGGTGGGTGGTCCTCCCTCCAAGTCGTCTCGAGTCTGGCCACTCGACTGACTACCGGGTCTCCAGTCTCAGGGTCCAGTTTCCATTGTCAGGCGGTCGAGTGTCGTCATGTCCATCTGGGACCCAGACCAGAACTTGGAGGGCCAGCCTCGCTCTCCTCGTGTGCTGGCGGCCCAGCGGCCTCGAAATAGATGATCACCACCACGGGCTTGTTTTTGTCTTTCGTTTTGGTGCTCACCGACTGCCGCCTGGCACCTGCACATCTTGCAAAATAGGGGCGGCTCAACTCAGATGACAGGACAGAGGGCCACTTTACTCCATACCACCCGGCTGTGGGGAATTATTTGCCCAGCGATAATGATCAGATTGCCAGATTGCCTACCAATACGAGGCTCCCTGCCCGCACCCTGACGGCGCGGGCCCCCTATCCAGATCCAGGATCCCTGCACAGATCACCGGAATGCAAGCAGGAAGTTGGGAAATACTGTGTATCCGTACTCCGTACCGCCGCTTGTCGAGGGTTTGACGTGCGTATCCGTACATTGTCACAAGCCCGCAAGCCTCACCACCTCTTCATTTGCCACCCCGCCAGCTCTGCACTGCTGTGAGGCTCCCGATTTTGCGGGTCTCCGGAGCGACGATCAGAGGGTGGGGAGGGAGTCATGGGGATGCAGGTCGCTGGCTGGCAAGGCAGGTTGCCTTGGCCGGGTTGGTGAGGAGGACTGGAGGAGCGGTAAGTGAGCGAGGCCGAGGGGCCAGGGCCGGAGACGAGGCGCCGCCGAGGTGGTCAGGGTCTCATCAACTGTCGATAGCGGCGGAGGAGGGCACGAGATGGTAGGGGACTCATTACGCAGTCCGTCAATTCAGGCAGGTGAATCTCCGGCTCCGCGCCCGCTGCCGGAAGACGGTCTGATGGCTGCTGTGAGGTAGAACTTGTCGTGTACAGTACGGAGTACGTGTACTCGGCATGTGTGTACGCCTGTACCGAATAGTCTACCGGCGGGCGGGCAGGCTGGCAGGTTGGTGAGCACTGAGGGTTTTATCGCCTGCGACATGGAACGAGAGTGGATTGAGGATGATCAAGCGGGGTTTCCAGAACAGAGCTTGTCATCAATCAGTCTTTGTCTCGTCTTGTCCCGTGGCAGGCTGGCCGTGTCTCCCTAGTCCCAAGGCAAGGCAACGAACAGCATGGCGGGCAGTAGAAGCGTGCTGTACGCCGTCGCCAGTACCGAGTACTTGAGTGTGCCACGGTGCTGCTGGGCACTGTGGTATGCACGGAGGAGTGGTTGTCGAGCTTGCAGGGACAGCCTTGCTTAGCGCGGACGGATTCAATGCCACCAGACAGAATGCCCAATCACGGCCACGGCTCAATCTCCCATTTCGCCCCCCGATCAACAATACATGCGAACCACAATGTCGCAAGTCGGGCGTAAAACTGAGTGAGAGTGAGTTTGAGTGTGAGCGTGTGTCGTCGTGTGTTGGGTGTTGTGGTGTGTTTTGCATTTCTGGACACACGAATGTTGTCTGGTGCTGCGGCCCCGTGGCGGAGACAAGAATCGCAAGAATCACAAGATATACATACGTGTGTGTATGTGTTTACAGGTGTATGCGCGCGCGCGCGCGTGTGTACGTACGGAGTACAACATGAAGACTGCATTACATACAATGCCCTCTGGTGGGTGGGGTATGAGTGTGCAGGCGTGCATCATTGCAGACCGAGACGGATGCCGCCCCTGGTATCTGCCCCCCGTACCTACCTAGATACCTAGGTACGGAGAACTTGGGTTTTACTGTGGTATTCGTTCCATCATTCCTTAGCAGTGTACTGTAGACTGTAGGAGGGCAGAGCAGGAAACAGAGCAGGAGGACAGACCTCGCAGTGCAACAACGCGCAACAATGCGCAACAATGCTCCAGGAACACGCCACGGTCGGCCGGATTCCCACTGTCACAGATTGGAGCTGCCCGTCAATTTACGGTTGCTTTATCAGCTGGTTTTGGAGTATGATGTACCTACCTACCTACTTACCCACTTACCTAGGTAGGTAGCATCTGCCTCTCATGCTTGTACATACGAGTGAGCGCTGAGCCTCGACCCCCCGTCCCTGGACCCCTGGAGCGAGAGAGAAGAAGAAAAAAAATTGGGCTGTATGTAGACTGTGCATTGTGGATCACACGGGACGCCTGCGAGATCTGGCACACACAGGCCAGAGGGGCTACGGAGTACGGAGTACACAGTGGAGCGAGAAAACAGAGAGACACATCAAGGCTGCATGCAAGGAAGAAAATCCAGAGAGACGTGTGCAGGAGGAGGTGCAGGTACGATTGTGGAGTAGGGTCCCTATGCTACCACAGTACTCCGTAGGTACCTTAGTACCTGCCTACGGCCCTGGCACGGCTGCTGCTGGTACTCCCACTCCCCCAGAAAGCCAGACTGAGATGAAAAAGCTCCTCACCGTTTGGTTGGCTCAACGAAAAGGGTTGCTCTGCTTCGGCCCCAGTTTGCCCATGCACGCGTTCCTGCTGTTGCCCCTGTTCCTTGCACCTGCTCGTCTTTTCCATGCAGATTGTCTGCTTTGTACAGTAGGGGGGGGGGGTCTTCTCTCTTTAGTCTCTCCATCTCTCAGGGCCCTTGGCTCTCTGCTCTTGGCTCTTTGCTCCTGGCTCCTGGCTTCTTCCCCCTCGCCGACTTCCCTTCCACCTCCTTCTGTGCAACACGATACGACACAACACGACAGGACACTGTGAAGACCTGCTCGTCCCGTCTTCTTCCTCGTGGTACTCCCTTCCCTTCATCACCGCCTCTTTTGTCTTTTGTCCTTCTCTCTCACTTTCTGTTCCTTGTTATTTTCTTGTGTCTTTCTCCGGTTCAACGTCCGCCCGGCCCAATATCGTCTTTTTTGGGGGGTACCCGAGCTGTCGTCCAAAGCTCTCTCGCTCCTGCCTCCTCAACACAACCCTTGCTCGGTTTCTCCTGGCAAAACCACCACCACCACAGCAGCGGCAGCGGGCAGCACCATCGCGAAATCACATTCGGCCCCATCAATAAACAACAACTCCACCCGCCCATCGACCCTTCCAAACTCGTCCGCCATCTCCGCCGCCTGCCATCCTCCAAGCTTCAATCCTGTACGATCTGCTCGGGAGGCAACATCTTTTTTGTCCGTGCCGTTTTTGTGCGTCTTATTTACAGTGCATTTCTTGCATTGGCTTTGCTCCGCCCGTTGCGAGACCATCACGCCCGGCTGCTTGGCCTGTTTGTGTCCTGCCTAGCATTTCCTCCAACCAAAGCGTGCACCTGCGCCAATCTGCCCCCTCCGAGCGCCCGAGCGAACCCACCTGTGCCGCCAATTCCACCACCAGCGACCATCTCCGTCGTGCTCGGACCCTATTAAGCCCATCGACGCTTCTGGTTCAACAGAGGCTTCCCATGTCCTCTTCCTAGCAGCCACCACCGGGTACACGCCTGGGACTCTTGATACGACATTCAATTGTCTGGCCTTAGCTGTGTAGAGACATCCTCTGATCTCACAACCCTCTAACGGACTTCACGGTGACAGTGATCTCCATTTGAAGGCCATCTACCTCCTCGTATCCAACTCGCTACAGCCTTGCATTGCCCAGCTTTCCCCGACTGTCGTTTGCAGTATTTCATCTCCACGTCAATTACTTCCAGCCTTGCTACCTCGGAGACACCTTCTTCTCCTTGGCGTTAACAAATTGGCAAGTCTCCAGCCCTGACCCATTTGATACCTCAGGCTTGCCTGCTCATCCCGTGTGTCCCCTGATTTAGCGTCACGCATGCTATGTTCAGGCGTGTCGGGGAGGGACTCTTGAGGCTAATAAGTGAGACTGCAGGGAGCCTGTGCTTGCAAGCCTTGGACGGGAAGGCTTTCGCCGACAGACCTTCCACCTTGCACGACAGCGGACAGCCTTGATAGGCATCCTAAGGTCGATATCGCCACCAAACAATGGCCGCGTTGGTTCAATCATACCCTCAGCAAACCAGTACCGTTCCCATGCTTCAGACAAGGACCGGGTCGAACTCGAGCATGATGCCTCCTCAATCTCAGACGAATCAGCAGTACACCGCTGCTCAACAACAACAACAAAGGAACAACTTCCACGGAGGGGCTGGAGGTGTCGCTGGCCCAGTCCCTTATAGGGGAGCGTCTGCTCCAATTCAACCATATTCTTTCACAACCACTCCAAGTCTCAATCAAAACGGAAAGTGGCAGCACTACTCCGCTTATCGGGCCTCGTCTTCCCCGTCCGTTCCGACGATGCAGCACCTCGACACGAACGCCTCTACGGGACGTTCACGGCACGCCGCGAACGCTTCTGTACCCAACCTGCCCAACTCGGCATTGAACGTCGCCTCGATCGGGTCTCGCGATGACTCCATGTTACCTGTCTCTGGTACAAGAAGGGTCAGTCCTGGCCCTCGGCCACAGTCCGCATTTCTCTCCAATTCCTCAAACCAGTTGTCCCTGGGGTCATCGACAGCCGCAAAAACCCAACCAGACCGATATCGACGAACCGCGGCTCAACGGTCGCCGGAATCAGGGGCAACACAAAGCTCAGCAACCCCTTCAGGTTCAGGTATGGCATCTGTTAACCACCTGTACACTCAGCCAACCTCCAGCAAGGAAAGGCGGCCCAGCCCTTCAAACTTGAGCCGGCCCAACAGCTTTTATGCCAAGGTGTCGGGGTCTGTGGATGATATGCAACTGTATAGACATCAGGAGGATTCCAGAAGAATTCGCCGCCGCAGCATGCCCGCTTTGGATACTACCGACCTGCCAAAGTCCCCACAACTCGCGGGTCCCAAGCGATCGGAAGACCCATCAGCGGAACGCCCAGCAGTCAGAGGTGGTAACGACAAAGATCAGATCAAAACGGCCAGGCTGGTGACGATCAGCAGCCCCGCTGGGGGTGCAAAGAACAGCAGCTCTGATAGTCTCGTCTCGAGCCGGAGCAGTAACTCTAGGCCGTCTTCGGTGAGTGTCTCCATATGATCCCACCCCCTGAAACATACGATCCAATCACAGTGTCTGTGCAGGGTCCGGCCCTTGAAATTCCCACTTGCTGACGACTTGTGTATCCAGTCTGCCCACCGTAACAACGTTCCGACCCCTACCGGAAACCCCGCCCAGCTCTCTGAGCTCTCAGACCAGACCTCCGCGAACCCAGACTCACTAAAGCTCGTCAACATCCCACCCAGGAGTTCCTCGTCCGATGCCGCCAAGCGGATTGCCAATCCGTCGCCGCTATCCAAGCCGGTGACTATGGAAACCGAGAAGGGGTCCAAAGAGTCCAAGGACTCCGCAGGCCCTGCCACCAAGCCATCTACTCCAAATGGTGCCGCCGAAACTTCGAACGCTGGTTCCGACAGCCCTGCCGTCAAGCAACTGGCTGCCCTCAACCAAAAAGGGGGCAAGTTGAAGAGCAAGACCTCGAGGCTCCGCCGAGCCTTGTCCTTTGGAAGTGCTGCTGAGCTCAGGCGAGCAGGTGCAGGGGATAGGGCCAAGGACAGCGGCGGGTCTGCAGAGGCGTCGACCTCGCAGCAGACCCCACCTGCTGATGGGCTTGATGCGGAGCAGGCCCGTATCGCTGAGCTACAAGAGGCCGCAGGTATTGGCAGTAATATCTATGCTGGCTCCCGTCTGTTCTCAGGCTCCACTGATAACCTGTCGGTTTCCTCCACGGCCTCGTCGGCATCCATTATGATCCGAAAGATGGGTCGCGGAGTGAAAAAGGGCGGACGCTCCCTGGCTGGCTTGTTTCGGCCGAAGTCCACCATCGGTGTGCCGACTGCAGAAGTGCCAGAAGCAAGCCAGGCCGCCGTGTCCATGGTGACTGCCGAGGCGGAGAGGGAGCGAGTAAACGTCAACCCTGAACCAAACCCCAACAACGGCGGCGGCACGGGCTTCCCACGCCTGGAGCGGAATTCTCTGGATGCCACCAATGTCGCCGACGGATCGTTGCCGGAAAGAGCCGGCAGTTCGGGAACGGACAATTCCAACTCGCGGAAGAGCATCGTCGGTGGGGATAGGGAGCGAGCTGAGGTGTTGGCTGCCGTGCGGAAAGGCATTTTGAAACGTAGGCTATTTTGTGAAGGCCATATGAAGCAGCCAAATGCTGACAGAATTTTAGACAACGGCTCTTCCACCCCTTCGCCGCGGGTCGAGAGAGGACCCCTCTTCGATTTGCCTGCGGTCCCACACGTCGCTGACTCTCCAAACTCGAGTGCTCCTAGCACCCCCAACGACGAAGCGAATCAAACTCGGAGCGGGTCTGTCACAATTGGCAGTGAGGACTACTTTATGACAGCCTTACGCCTCCGCCAAGAGACAAGAAGCGCCCCAGGCACACCGCAGGGCGGGCAGAGTAAGCGTAATGCGACGTTCAGCCCCCGCATTGTCTTCCACGATACATGGCCAAGCCAGGAGTACGACCGTCGCTCTGAGATTGCAACGTGCAACCGCCTCACTCCAATGCTAGCGCAGCAGATCAAGGAGGAGCTCAACAACTTCAAGATGGTACGTTCGCAAGTGTGCGTGAATTGTGCCATGCGAAGACGTACTAACGCAGAATTACAGGAGATGGAAGTGCATGAGAGCTCCAAGATCTACACGCATTTCTTCTGACAATGATAGTTTCCGATGGAAAGTTTACCTGCTGGTCACCCGTGGCGAGCAGGCACCCAAACCCCATCGTGTATTGGCAATTTTTTCCCCCATCGGCGTTCCGGGACAAGCATCCAAGTAAGGTGTCAAGGCGTTTATCATGGAATCAGAACCTGCGGCAATTTACAGGCGATTCTCGACAAAAGGCGACTGAATCAATTTCGAAAGGGCCGTCTGCAGCGGGACCCCGCCCCGATCCTCCAAGGGGCTGTGTTGCACGACGGAGCCAAAGCGAGAGCGACCTGAGTGTGACACTCGGTTGGCCTCCCGAATACAGGGCCGATGGTCCAACGGTGGAGGGATATGTGGCTAGCAAGACCCAGGCAGGGACCAAACATATTTAATTACTGGGAGGCCTCTGAGAGGTGTTCAAAGTGCTTCTTGATACGGGTCATATTGCATCATCTGTTTTGTTTTGTTTTCCCCTTGTCTATCTTTTGCGTGCACTTGGAACGAACATGTGAGAGAGGAGCGACTATTGCGAAAAGTCATCAGCATTAAAGGAAAGGGTTGTGTGAGCAGAAGAGGCAAGCGGGGATTTTCGGTTGACGTCTCATTACATTTCCTATCACTCAATGGAGCCCTAGATAGACCGAAAATAACCCAGGAAGCGACCTTCTCATGCCCCACAATTGTCGTTTTGAAACGAGACTGCCACCGATTTAAGCGTTGTCGCGGTATCGGTCGGCCTGATGTACGATGCTGACGGCAGGAAGAAGACAGGTCTGGCCCTGCTCGGCACAGCGTGTTACTTCCAACAGATTTCACATGCAAAGCAAGCATGCTGTAAGGTGCGTGTTGTGTAAGCTAATTTAAGAAAATGCTTTGCCCTGTGATGTTTAAAGTGCAGGACATGGGTTTCAAGATAATTACGTGCAGACATGGGAAACTTTCGTAGCGGCTTATGCACGATGCAGCGACATGGACGAGGCTGGATACATGTCCTGAACCTGGAGCGAGCGAGGGACGTGGCGTCGAGAATGTTGCGGAGGAATATACTGAAGTAAGTATATATGCATGGTCAAATTCAGAATACCTAGGTACCTTCGGCCCGGAGTTTAGTAGGTATGTATGTATCCGTACACTACGGTACAACCCCTGTTCGATTTTTATGGCCTGAAGTCGAATCGACCAAGTCGGGGGGGGAAAAGTTGACGCCCTGCCACGACTTGCATCCACCGGTGCAGCCTCATGTGCCTACCTTTTTCGATCACCCTACGCGCAAGCACGAGCGCACGTCTCCGAAATCGACCAACGGTGCTTTGATCAGTCTGGCGGCCTTCGTTGTGCGACTTAGGCCGGGGGCGCCTCCGTTCCTGAGACGCTCTCACAGAGCCTTTGCGAACGGGTTTGCGACGGCAAAGACCACGAGAATGGCTGGGGACATGGTGCAGCCGGCCAAGCTGCACGGCCGCGCATTCTACGAGAGCATCGGAAAGCCCAAATACATCGTGGCCCCAATGGTGGACCAGTCCGAGTTCGCCTGGAGAATGCTGTCACGATCTTTCCTCCCCGAGTCGGAGCGACGCAGCATCCTCGCCTACTCGCCAATGCTGCACGCCCGCCTCTTTGCCGACGGACAAAAGTACCGCGACTCCCACTTCCAGCCCACGCGATCTTCCAAGTCCCAGATCACGGCCAAGCCACAAGCAAGCGCCACTGCCGGTAATAACGACGACCACGATGATAAGCCGTACCTCGACGGGAACCCGGCCATCGACCGGCCCCTCTTCGTGCAGTTCTGCGCCAACGACCCGGAAGCCCTCCTCGCCGCGGCCAAGCTCGTCGCGCCACACTGCGACGCCGTGGACCTGAACCTCGGCTGCCCACAGGGCATCGCGCGCAAGGGCCACTACGGCGCCTTCCTGCAGGAGGACCAGGAGCTCATCCACACCATGATCAAGACGCTGCACGAGAACCTACCCGTGCCCGTCACGGCAAAGATACGCATCCTCGAGACCAAAGAAGCGACGCTGGCCTACGCCCGCAACGTCCTGAGCGCGGGAGCCAGCATCCTGACCGTGCACGGCCGCAGGAGGGAGCAGAAGGGTCACCTGACGGGTATCGCGGACTGGGAGTACATCAGGCACCTCCGGGACAACCTGCCGCCCGAGACGGTCATCTTTGCCAACGGCAACATGCTGCAGCACGGCGACCTGCAGCGCTGCCTGGACGCAACCGGGGCTGACGGCGTCATGGCCGCGGAGGGAAATCTGAGCGACCCGGCCCTGTTCGCGACGCCTCCGCCGCCAGGCGAGGAGACGAGGGAGTACTGGCGCGGCAAGGATGGCCGTGGTGGGTTCCGGGTCGACGCTATCATGCGCCGCTACCTGGATATCATGCACAGGTACGTCCTGGAGCAGGACCCACCCACGAGGCGCCCGCTGTTTGTACCCGGGGATGACGAGGCCTGGCTCAAAGAGAAGGAGAGGGACGAGGCGATTGGGGCAGAGACTCAGGAACCGGCGCGCAAGAAACGCAAGAAGGATGGTGGCGGCGCGGCCGCCACCGCCAAGTTCACGTCCATCACGGCCGGCCCCAACTTTGTTGGCATGCAGCCGCACCTCTTCCACATGCTTCGGCATTTTGTAACAAGACATCACGACGTGCGGGACGCTCTTGCGAAATCGAGGCTGGGTGACATTGCGGTGTATGAGAACATCCTGGCTATGGTTGAGAGGAAGGTGGCCGAGGGTCTGCTCGAGTATGAGCGCACGGGCGGGAAGAGCGTCGAGGATGACGGGCGGAATGGTGCCTACGAGAAGGGGTCACGGGCTGCCAATGCATACACTGCCAGGGACGTGGCGGCGGCGGCCCCAGCGGAAGACTCGGTCAAGGATGAAGCCGAGGATACCATCATCGACGACCCACTCAGCTCGGTTGCCACAGTGAAGAGGTGTAAACGGCCGTGGTGGGTCGCTCAGCCCATCGTGAGGCCGCTGCCGGCTGAGGCGCTGGCAAAAGGTGCGATCTCACTTGGTAAGAAGGAAAAGAAGAAGGCGGGCGCGGAGGAGCGTCCTGCTGCTCATGCTGCCGCGCCCCAGAACGGCGAGAATGGCACCGCCGGCCAGGTGGTAGAATCCCTGGAGCAGAAAACGGACTTCCCTGCAAGCACATTGGTTTCTGGATAAACTGTGGCTCGATAGGAGGTCATTCAGGAATTGCGAGTGTCGCGAAGCTCATGGATTCTCGTCGACCGATGGCGCCTCCACAACCAGACTCGCCGCGTGCTCATTCATTGGAAGATGCCCGACAAAAAGACGGATAGCTGGGACCACAACGGTTGAGTCCCAGGCCCGTTTACGGAAATTCTTTCACCCCAAAGTCATCTTGTTGGCCACAGCTCATCGTCTGACCAGCCTGGATGCGCGATGCGCTCAAGACGGGTCCATGAAGAGCGAGCGGGAGTTGTTATCCCTCGTCGGACCGGTAAATGTTGCGTCGCTCTTTGTGAACTCGAGGTTGGGCTGCAATAGACGGGTATGACAGAATGGTTGTGGCGGATTGTTCGGTCATGCGTGCTCGATAGAGGACGCCGTGGTGCACCGACAGACACCACCACCACCCACTGAGCTAGCGCTGATGCTCTCTCTATAAATAAAGTATCCTTCGCCTCTCACCTCGGGACGCGGCAAAGCAGCAAGCAGGACCTGCAAGCCAGAGACGTGGAGTTGTCGTGGGTCCAGCGCTGGACAGGACGATCGTTCTCAGATGACTAGCGCATGTGCATGCTGTGGATATTTGGAAGAGACAAGTCCATTTGTGTTGACGATGGGTATTTACATCTCAATATACCTCTCCATACATACTCTCCTCCGCATACCTAGGTACTCTTGTAACAAACAACAATACAATATTCAACGGTCATAGCTTCGTGAATCATTCTCTGGTACTCGTGATAGTCATCACCTCATTTAGCCCATTTATATGTTAGACGTTGGGGGGTTGTGCCTCAAATTTCCACACAAAGACAAGGCTCGCTCTTCTAAGCAATTTCAAAATCGGAAGGGGGGAAAAAAAGGGAAGAAAAAAAAAGCATATCCCCGAGACTCATCGTGTTTTCCTCACTCCACCTTCTCGGGCGCGTGCGTCCACGTCCTGACCTTGCTCATGGTGCGTTGCCGCATCGTCTTCATGATGTTCTTCTCCATGTGCTCGATGTTGGCCTCGAGGTCGTCGTCCTCCTTGGCATACCTCGCCTCGCGCGACCGGTCCCATATCCACCATATTATGACGATGAAGAGCGTGATCGGGATCGCTACCGCCCAGTATATCCAAAATGTCGGCGCCACTACGGGCCCGTCGTTGTTCTCGGTGAGACCTGGTGGTGGGTGTTAGAACTAAGAGTCTTGTGTGTCCGCATCATTTGGTGCTGATGCGTATGAGAAGCTTAATCACAGCCGGGTAATATTGTGGTGGGTCTCTTGATGTGCTTCCCCATGAGTTTGAGGCACAGATACAGACAGACACATTGAACTTTAGGCTTACCATTTTGAAAGTTAAAAAATGTCATGCTAAAGATTGAGGCGAGAAGGGTTGCAGGCAGGAAGATGGAACCCAACAGTGAGATAGTCTTCATCGATGTGCTGTCTCGCTTGCTCGCGTACGCCAGTCGCCGCTGGTCACCAGCCATCTGCAGGTTGAGTTTTGACTCCTTCTGAGCGATAATGTTGTAGAGCTACGCACAACGTGGTTGTCAGTAATTGATTTCTTCTTTTTCGGGGGAGGGGCAACTTGTCTTACAGCGCTACGCTGAATAGCTAAACGCTCCAGCGTGGTATGAACATAATGCTCGGTGCCCTTCAACTTGTTGTAGTAGAACTCAAGCCTGCTGAGCATGCTGTTCTGCTGCTTCCTCAGGTCTCTGAAGCCATACATGTCCTTGCCACCGTCGTCGAGGGCCATGAGGCCCCGCTCGGGCGGCAGCTTCTTGAGGAAGTCGTCCATGCCCTTCTCCATGGCCCTGATGATCTCCTGGTAGGCCTGGGGCCGCTTCCACAGGACCTGGGAGTGGCACTCGACGAGGTCGCGGTTGATCTGGTCGAGGTCCATGACGTCTGCCTTGACGTAGCCCTCCTCCTCCTGGATCTCGTTGCGCATGCTGACGGCGTGCTCGAGCCGGCGCAGCCAGTCGCGGGCGTCGCGCTGCTTCGAGTCGGTCTTGGGGCTCAGGTCGTGCGACAGGATGATGACGGGCAGCGTGAAGGGGTGGGCGACGTGGGTGGCGCACTCCTTGAGGTGCTGGATGCTCTCGGTCATGTCGCTCGAGTCGGTGCCCTTCACGTAGCCCGTCGTGATGCCGGTGCGGAAGTGGTGCGACAGCATCAGCTCCCACCCGCGCGTCTTGCCCTTCTTGCGCACGTCCGACTTGCGCATGACGATCTGCTGGTAGGGGTCCTCGTCGTCGTCGCTGTCGTACGCGCACCAGAAGAAGGGCCCCACCACGGCGGTGCCCTCGATGGCCCGGTACGGCAGGTGGAGCGACCGCACCATGTTCTCGTACTCGGGGGCCGTGAAGGATATCACATGTGGGGCAAAGGTCTCTGGGTGTCTGACTTTGAGCTGGAGGCTGGTTTTGGTGAGGCACGTGTAAGCGGGGGGTGAGTAGGACAAGCTGACGATGCAGACATACACTATCCTCACGCCATTGAGTAATTTCACGCCATCTTTAAGCTTGGGCGGGGAGAATGCGCCCTGTGGCGATGAGATGATGGATGGAGAGTCAGCGCTAACTAGTTGGTATAAGACGACGTGTGCATTCTCAGGGCACGTACCTTTCGCTTCAAAAAGTTGTCAAACTCGTCCATCGTTAACGGATGTTGCTCGACGGTATTATAAGACGGGTCCTGCTCAAGTGTGATAGGTAGTGGTCAGCCCTGGGTGAGAGCACTTGAGGCATCTGGAGTGAGACAAACAGTCACATACCGAGTAGTTGAAGATCTCCAGATAGCTTGTGTCCTCGCTGACATTCCTGCACGCCTTGACATGATTCTTGAAGAAGTAGTCGTCCATCTTGGCGGGCCCTATCGTATCCGGAGCCGGGTGGCTGATCTCAATGTCGAATTCCTTTCTGCTCAAGTGAAGCTATGGGAACCGTCCCGAGAGACGACGCGCATGCATGGTATGTGCCCGAAGTCGCCCCCTTGGCCTTTAGTGTTGCATGCTGTAGATATGCAGATCTGCAATTAAAAGTTGTTTGTTTATAAAAAAAAACCTGGATTAAAAAATCAACTCTTTTAACGACTTAGAAGCAAGCCCGGGGGGAGGCGAATGCAGAGGGGGAAAAGGCAGAGGTTTTTGGAA
>MAVT02000066.1:0-14213 GCA_001702395.2 Diaporthe helianthi | reverse complement strand
GGGGGGGGGGGGGGGCGGGGACGAGCAGGCTCGGGAAGCGGAAGCAACAAGCAACAAGCAACAAGCGTCCCCTGGTCGTGTAGCTCGGCCGCAGGTGGGAGGGAAGTGGTAACCTGTGGTGAACCTTGAAAGGCAGTAGGAGGGTGTGGACCACAGCTGATCTGGAGGCTGCTTGAGGCGGCTTGTTGTTGGTTGACTTGCTGACTGGTTGACTGGTCGATGCAAAGCCAAACCACAGACAAGGGAAACTCTCTGGGATGGCTGATTGTGTGTGAGCCCTTGAAAGTCAGCAATCTGGCTGTCTAAGAATGCTGTCTTTCTCTCCTCTCCTAGCCAGCGGCCAGCCACCCGAGTATGGTCTTGGCAGGAAGTGGCAAAGGAAGTCTGGCTGTGGGTGCCAGCAGCAGGGAATGTCTAGGCTGAGCCTTCTGTCCTGACTGAAGCAAGGAGAAGCAGTGCAGCAGCGATGCTGTGCGATGCTGTGGCAGGGTTGGACAGATCTGCCAGGCGCACAAAGTTAATCCAACACACCAGCAGAGCTTGCCAGTGCCTCAGGTGCTGCAGGCCTGTGCCACAAAGGGAAGCGAGCCCAGTTTCCAGTGTAGGATCCGTACCTGTATAAAATGATAAAGGTTTGGCCGGAACGACTACCCGGAGGTCATTGGGGGAGGGATTCTGAGGGTTGAGGTGAGCGAGATTCCGGCGCTGCTTGCTTTCTCCTCTGCCTTGTGTGTTTCTTTCTCTTCAACTCGCAAGTCTGCTGCAGATGCTCAAGGCCGGGAAGGGATGCAGACAGATTGCCCCTCCCTTGCTGACCAAGGTGTGGGTTGACCAAGGTCACTGTGGGTTCTCTGGCCGGCCGACAGGCGGGTGGGCTTTGGGTACGAGAACCGGACGCGGCCCCCTAGGAGAAGGCTGAGGCCGTGTCGAGGCTGGCTAGGTGAGGTACCTAGGTACGTACGTACGTACGTGTGCTGCAACGGTGGTGGTGTCACTGCTGCTGCTGCTTCTGCTTCTGCTAGGGCTTGGGCTTGGAACTCGGGAATCGGGCTGAGGCAGTTCGAGTCAATTCTCGCTAAATCAGGACGTCCCGACGGGCGGCCGAGTCGAGGCTTGGGCAGTCAGGAGTCAATTCGAAAACACGGCACGCAGCTTTGGCTGTCGACACTGGACGAGCTGGCGAGCCGGGGTCCCAGGTGCCGTGGGGATGCCTAAGCTCGAATTGTGGAGAGTGCGGGTGGAGCGCACACGTCTAGGAGGGGTTTGTAGCGCTGCGCATGGGCAGGGGCACCTCAAATCTCGCAAGAGTGGGTTTTGGGCACAGCGGAATAGAGCGGGATGGCAGCTTGGATTGGTGCGACTGCCGTTGCGGGCTGGATTGGCGCCCGCGAACAGGACAGGGTCGATGTTGATACTCAAAACGGGAGTGGGTGACCGATTGACTCTGGTAGGCCGTCGAATCGTAATTTAATATTGTGTACTTCAACCAAGGCAGGTAGTATAGTCTAGTATGTATGAAATGGCAGTAAGGTGAGTGAGTGTAGGTACAGCGCAGTTGTGGGATAGACAGTAGAGTATAGTTTAGTTGTCTGATAGAAGATAGCCGCGGTGATGAGGGTTTGGTTGAGCACGTTTGTTTACCGTCGAGTATTCGTTACGTGACCTGACGAAGCCCGAGAAGTTATCAGGCAAGCTGAATGGGCTTGGGGAGCTGTTTTGCAGCAGGGCAGGACAAGTTGAAGCTGGCTGGGGCTGGGGGCGCCTGAGGTTGGAGCTGGAGCTGCTGGGAGGGTGTGGGCAGGAGGAGGAGGAGGAGGATAAAAGGGAAGGGTGGTAGAGGTCAAGGTAAAATGGGCCAGAGTTGGGGTGTTAGCCGTGGGGTCGCTCAAAGGAAAAACGGACGGACGGACGACGTCGATAGTACTGCTTGTTGTTAGCAACAGGAAACAGCTCAACAGAGCTCATCATCAGCAGGCAAGTACAGGAAGAGTAAGGACTCGACTTTGTCCTTGGACTGGACTGGGCTGGTCTGGTATGGCTTGACTTGTTGACTCTTGACTTGACTTGACTTGACTTGACTTGACTTGACTTGACTTGACTTGACTTGACTTGACTTGACTTGACTTGACTTGACTTGACTTGACTTGACTTGACTTGACTTGACTTGGCCTGGGCTAGAGGAGACGGTCCTGGAATGGGGGGGTGCGTGTGTGTGTGTGTGTTTCTGAACGACATCCATCTCCTTGGGCCACCTTGTCACCGTCGCGGATCCTAGACATCCTCTCATCCCTTGTCTGCCGGTGGCGCCAACGAGCAGCAAGCTTGCAAAGCCTGTGCCCGAGCCCGAGCCCGACCATGTCACCCCAGCAGCCCAGCCGCACATACTGCTAGCAGCCGTGCTCTCAACTCTCGAGCCTCCCGCTGGCACGACATGTCGGTCTATCTCTGCACTCGAGGCTCAAACCAGCTCGGCCAGTGCTCAAGGTTGGGGAGGGCCGGGGTCGCTGATCAACAGGGTGTGAAAACAAGAGGACTGAGAGAGCATCCAAGCCCACAAAAGCTAGCAGTCGCCGTCCGTAGCGAGACCGAGACCTGCCTGCTTGTGGCGCACGGTGGGAGTGTGATAGCCGAATAGACGGGGCGTGTGAAGGCTGGGCTGCCTGGCTGGACGGCTGGACGGCCCTAACAGTCCTGTCCAGAGCTACTTCACACCATTGGTCCGGAATGCGTATTGTGTCAGGAAAAGAAGAAAGCCTGTCTCTTCACCAACTACTGATCTACCTACTGATCTACTGATCTACTGTTACTGGTCTGAGATCTACCCGTCCCGCAGCAGCAACCGAGATGTGCAAACGCAGCACTGCCGAGGTCGCTTATCTTATCGCCTCGACAAGAGGGTACGTCTGTACTAGTAGTAGCCTATTGGTATTGCAAGTCTATAATAATAGACTACCAGACTAAACTGAATAGTCCACTGTTGACACTCACGCAAGCCCATATGTGGTGCTCATGCACACGCATAGACTAAAAAGGGCGTGATGGCTGACAAGCTGGCCCAAGAACACTGTCACTGCGTTATGTACTTCTCGCTTTCAGATTTTCCCTAAACTCCCAGGACCCGAGCAAATGACTCAACCTGCCTAGTTGCTGTTCTCATCGATAACATGTAGGGAGTCACCGCCTCACCAACCGCAAGCAATCGTCAAAATGTCTCTCCCAACCCCCAAGACCCTAGAAGCGGGTCTTCCGCAGGCTGTTGGCCCTCCATGCAGTATAACCAACATATGCTCCACCGGCCACGAGACAGAATAGGATGATCTTGGTGAAGAACCATGTCCAGCTGCTGCCGTTCTTCCTCTTGGGACCGCCGCCCTTGCCCTTCCTGCGGTTGCTTCCAGGGGTCGACGACGGGTTCGACGCATACAGGTTCTTGGCGCTGATCGACACGATATCGTGGTTGTCGCTGAGCTCGCCAGTCTCGGCGCTGAAGCCCAGGTACGCGACGGTGGGCAGGGACGGTGGCTCATTCGTCTCGAAGCACAGCACCCAGTCTTCCTCGTTCTTGTACTGCAGTTCCAGCTTCAGCTGCTTGTCCTGGAAGTAGACGAGGCGGAACTTGGTCGGGACGTTGGCGTGCCGGATGCCCCTGGCCGAGCAGCCCGCGAACTCCTGGAGCTTCCCGTCCGTGTTCTTGTCGTACGAGGTCTTGCCGTCGCCCACCATCGCCATCACGTATGGAAACACGGTGCCGGGTCGGTTGTTCTTGTATGTGTCAAAGAAGATGCCGAGGCCCTCGAAGTTGTCGGCGCTGCCGAACACTGGGCCTGGTTGAGCGCGCTGTTTCGTGAGCCACATGGCAAAGCCGTCGCCAAAGAGCTGGTTCTTGCCGTGGATCTTGAATTCCACCTCGATCTCCCAATTCGTCGCCGTCAGGGGCACTTTGGACCATAGAGACCCCATTTGCGAAGGGCGATCGGAGGTCAGTCGGATGTATCTAAGTCGTGTGTCAGAAGCGAGGGTTGTCGCCGGCCCGTACAACTATGTGGGCGCGGTACTCACGCATCTGTCCTCACCACTGCATCGCCAGCAAAATCATACCAACGACTTTGCATGTCCGAGTCAAGGTACGGCTGAGGAATGAACCAGGTTAGTCCTCTGGTAGTCGCGTGATGCCCAGGTCATCGATGTCTCTCACCTGTTGCAGCGTATGCGTTCGCAACTACATGCATGACTGTCAGCGCTTTCATCACGAGTGCCAAATCTGAGCAGCAGAAAATATCATACCCCGATACTCTTTATGGTATTTCCTTCATCGTCTGTCCTGACTGCTCCCCAAGCGAGCGACGCCAGCCCCAAGGCTGACAAGCCCGTGCTGAACCACATGGTGAATAAAAGGCACTGCCAGAATGGTCGAAAGAGAAAAGTCGAGGTGAAAGAATGGAGAATTGGCTCGTTCGGGGAGGGAGATCCGGGCAGTGGCCGCTGGCTTGCTGGTTGTGTGGTCGGCTGCTGAGGTAGGTCCGGGTCAGACGTGAAGCCGACGTTGGTGCGGTTGCCCACCCAACATCGCACCTTGAATCGCTAGCTGGCCTCTTTTTCTGCAGCATGCACTACACAGTACCTAGGTACTCGAACCTGGGGTCCGGGATCAGCTGCCTGCCGTTCGGAGCGGTGGCTCCAGGGGAAGCTATGTCCCCCCCCCCCCCTGCAGCAGAATTGGAGACAGGGGCTGGGCCGAGAACTAGGCCGAAGCCGAACCGTCCCCGGCTTAACCAGCACCGCCACAATCTTCCTTGGATTTTTCGGAGCGCCGATGCCATCATCATCGAACTTTTGTGACAGCCTCGTCAACTGCCACTTCGGTTCCTCTTTGCGCCTTGCCCAATTGACCACCAAAAGGCCCACCATGGACTCCAACACGATCAAGCAGACTGTTATGAAACAGATCCAGCTCGAGTCCAACACCTCCAACGCCCGGATGCTCATCGAGGTACGCTCCTCTGCCCGCGAAATCCCCGACACCACTTTGCGCTAGCTGATACGATTTCTCAGAAAATGAACGACGTCTGCTTCGAAAAGTGCATTCCAAAGCCAGGTTCATCCGTCTCGAGCGGCGAGCAATCGTGCTTCACTTCATGCATGGAGGTCAGCCCATAGCCCGAAACTCTCACTTACCCGCCCGCCTCCTCCCCCCGGCAGCGCAGTCGGTGACAACCTGTTGCATTTGCAAGTACTGACGAAGACGGCGTTGACAGAAATATGTAAGAAGCTTTTGGACGCAATCTTGACCACTTCGAGAGGATATTCGTCCCATCCATGACCTTTGGCACAGACGACACGTTAGGCTGCTGGCTCGAGACAGACGATGGCCACCCTTTAGCCCATTTTCATGTAATCACTTCCTGTCACTCTGAGAGCTGACCGTATATATACAGATGTCTGCATGGAACGCTGTGAACCACTCATACATCCAAAGAATACGACAAGAACAGTCTTCCTTGTGAGAGATGCGCTGGAAGAGGATTGTGTTGACGGGGGAGGGCGGAGGCCGTGTGTTGGCGAAAATATAGCCGGCATCGCAGGCAGACGACCACCGCTGGCCCGGACATGAGGTATTATTAGCAATGGTCGTTGTGTCATTTCAGTGGGATATACCTCTCGAGGGACTACTCTACGGGACGACTTTCCGAGAAACTGTCCTGAAACCGAGGCACAAGCTAGCCCGGGGGCACACCTCAGAGTCGTTTGCCATTGGAAAATCGGTCAGCTACATGCCACTTTGAAGCAGGTGGGTCTTCTAGACGTCCTGTTCTTGGAGATAATTCGGATTTGTGTGATGTTGATACCAGCATGCAGCAGTGCGGCCTATTAGAGAGGGGCACGCTGGGCACGCTGGGCGGCATAGACATAGAAAAACAACTCCGCAACATCGAAATCTTGGAAAGTCTTGGGGTATCATTCTTAGCCATCTATGTTCCGTCCTGCTGGCCATTCTTCTTGGCCTCTTCCGCAGCCCTCTTGCGCGCCAGGTACCTCGCTTTGGCGTTCGATATGTCCGATTCGGTCTTCCTGGACTTTGTCTCCTGCTCGACCTTTTGCCTCTCCTCTTCTTCCTCCTCGCGGGCCCTCTTGAGGGATTGTTCCAGCTGCTCCTCGAGCATGCGCGTCTGTCTCTCGCGCATGGCTTGCTTGCCCCCAGATGCGAAATGGCCCCTCGATTGATCCCGGGGCCTCGAGTCCGCCGACGACCGGCCGTGGTCCTTGGACGCCTCATGCTTCTTTTTGGTGCCAAGGTTGAGTCCGCCCGTTAGCAGTTGGCGCTTGTCGACGACCTCGCCGTCTTCGTTGACGATGACGGAGCCCCCTTTCGCATTGATCTCGCGCGCCTTTTTCGCCTCCGCACTGTCCGCATCCTGACCTTCCTCTTCAACTTTCGGGATCCCGCCCGTCGTAGCCGCCTGGGCAACAATCTTGTCCATCTCGGCCCTGCGCTGGTCCTCGCGCTCGAGCAATTCCTTATGGAAACCAGTCATGCCGCCAAATTTGTTCTTCTTTTTCTCCTCCTCTTCCCTCCTCGCCTCTTCCTCCTGGGCGATCCTGTCCTCCTCCTGCTTCCGCTTGTAGGCCTCGGTGACGAACTTCTCCTTGTCCGCGAACTCGTCGCCCTCGGCCTCCCTCTCCCTCTGGATCTTCTTGAGCTCTGCGATCGACCGGTCCCGCTCGCGCTGCTTGGCCGCCTTGGTCACGTCCGACATGTACCGCGACTTGCGCTGCGCATTCTGCTTCTTGGCCTCGGCCTCGCGCTGTTTCTTGGCGGCCTCGATGACATCGTGCGCGGCATCGTAATCGTAGACTGAGGGGTCGAGGGCCTCGGCCGCCTCGGCGTACTTCTTGGAGGTGAGCGCGGACGAGAGGTCGCCGAATTGTCGGCTGGTGTCGGCTTTCGATTTTAGTTTTGGTGGCTCCTGTGGTATCCTGCTCTTTTTCTGTCTTGACGAAGCGGCAGAATCTGTGGTACTTGTCGTTGGTGGCGTGAAGCCGTCAAGCTCTGTGATGGTCTCTCCGTTTTTGGATGCCTGCTGGCCTTCGTCGTCCGAGTCGTCACCGCCACCAAAGGCAGTCTTCCGTGGCGGAGGACGAGACTTGGCGGGTGCCGCCTTCTTGCCCAGGCTAAGCCCAAAAGATAGACCGGGTTTGCTCATGGTGACTCTCTGTACGTATTGTAAGAGTACAGAAGAGCAAAGTCTGTACACACGATGTGGCTGCGATGCGGCCCGGCCTTTTACTTGTGTACTGTGTAGAGCGAGGGACAACGGCCACCAGCCACGATTCCCCACATCAATGATACCCCTGCCCTCCGCCCCACTCGCCCACCTGACACTTCAAATGACCAGTTGACGTGTACTGTGCAGGTAGTGCACCGTTTGGTTTAAAGAAAAGATTGTCTTCTTGTACGCAACTGCATTCAGTGTTCATTGCTTGCTTACTTAGGTATAGAAGCTATATACAGTTGGCAATGGGTCGAAGTAGAACGGGAACCTGCCCTATAGCGCGGTCTATAGTGTTAAATGTCCAAAAATTCAAAATCCTCAAAAAACGTCATTACATCCACCCCTCCTAATATTAACCTCTACCCCTTACTACTACTAACCTTTAAAGTCTTATATTTAACCCCTTATTAAAGTATTTTCTATTTATATTTTTTATTTTATCTTATCTTATCTTATCTTATTTTATTAGTGTGGCCCTCTACTGCCGGGTACTTCTCCCCAATCTCTCTACGGACCCTCATAACCCTTTCGACCGCCTTCTGGGCGTTTCCGGGCCCGGCCCTGAACTCCCCGAATAGCTTCTGCTTCTCGGGCGCTGGCACGTGTTGGTCACCTTGCTGTAGGGCATGGAGTGATGTATCCTGGGGAAAGACTCCCTCAAAAAGAAAAGGGAGACAAGGAAGTGAAGGAGAATATCTGTGCTTACTGTCAGGCGGCAGCCACTCGGGCTTGACGTAGTTACCATCGAGCAGGTCCGGCACAAAGACCAGGCAGTCCCCGATGTGCTGGGACAGCCTGTCGGCGCCCTGCAGCGTCTGGCTGGCGAGCCCGAAGACGTCGTAGATGTCGATGACGGCACGGGTGGCGTTGGCCGGGCCGGTAACGTCTACATCCTCGTCGTGGTGTGAGAAAAAAGGGTGCTCTGCTCCCGTGGTTTGCCGGCTAAGATGTCTTGTTGCTCACTTACACGTCTTCAACCCGTCGATAGTCTCGTACTTGCCTTTCTCGGTATATTCCGCCGAGACAGGGGGCAGTTCTTCACACGCCTTGCAAGACATGTTGATGTTGGGCTTCGGACTGTTCTCTGTGGATTTGGTGAGATCAAAGCCAGAACTGGTACAATATGAAGAAAGCGTCGGCTCGATTTTTCAAGGGTGGTACCCGAGCCATCTTTATGTGGCTTTGTGAGGCATCCCCGAACCGTGTCAACTGCCGAACAAGGCACCGAATGTGCCCATGCCCAAACTGTCGGTGGCGACACGCCCATCATCGCGATTGCGGAATTGCCCGTGTAACGGTTAGATCGAGTCTTGGGAGGGAAAATTATCGTTATTGGTTCCCTGGGATGGGACTAGTTAACGCCACCGGTAAGCAAGTCTGCAACAGTATGTAGATAATTATTAGACTCTACACCAATGCCTGGCCCATGAACATGCTCTCCTTGACCTCGGCAACCACATCCCTCCTGTCATGCTTCCCTACGATGACGATACCCCTGCCCCCGCGCGTGCCCTTCCTGCCCACTCTGCCAAGCCGGTGGATAAAGTCGATGGTTGTGTGGGGCACGTCGTAAAGCACCACGTGCCTCACGCCGACGGTGTCAATGCCCCTGGACGCCAGGTCCGTGGCAACGATAACCTTCGTGTTCGCCAGGTGCCTCTTGCCCTTGACGGGGCTGCTCTTCTCGATGTCGTCCAGCAGCCTTCGGACGGGCGCCGGCGACGTGAACGTGGCCAGCATCTCGCTCTGCCGCTGCTCGGGCGTGTCACGGTGCAGGGCGACGGCATCGACGCCCTTGGACACGAGGAAGTCGGCCACCTCCTGCGTCTTCTCCCGCTCGTTGACAAAGACCATGACGCGCTTGACGTCGATCTCGCCGGGGACCGCACCCTCGTGCATCGAGGCGCCCTTGCCGATCGACCAGATGGCGTCCGCGCACGCCAGGTTCTTGTTGTTGCGGTAGGGGTCCTTGCTCGCGTCGATCACGCCCAGCTGTACCCGCCGGGGGATGGCGTGCAGGTTCGGCGTCGCGATGCGGGTCATCTTGGGGAACTTGGTGGACAGGTAGCTGTCCAGCCTCTTGGGGATGGTGGCCGAGCACATGATCAGCTGCTTGAGCGAGGGCATGGCCCGGTCCATGATGCTCGTCGTCACGGAGCTGAAGCTGCGGTCGAGCAGCGAGTCAGCCTCGTCAATGACCAGGTGCGACACCCGCGACAAGACGTTGGGGTCGGACTCTGCAATAGACGCCAGTAGATGAGGCGTGGCGACCACGACGTCCAGCCCTTCGTGCCTGAATATCCGGCGCTCAATGACCTTGGCGTCGAAGTTGGCCGAAATCTTCTCCACCTTGAACTTGACCGAGTGTGACAGCTTATTGGCCACCGCACCCACCTGGTCGACGAGCTCTGCCGTCGGTACTAGTATGACGACGCGTGGCCGCGCCGTAGTTGGGTGCGGCTCTAACAAGGACTTGCCCTTGTACGCCGGATCAGCCCGCAGCGCCTTCTCCTCCTCAAGACGCTTCTTGTACGCCGTGATGTACTTATCTTGTGCCTCCGCCGTCTTCATCGCATGGACAGAGGGGAGCAGGTAAGCCAGCGTCTTGCCAGACCCCGTCTCTGCGGCTAGCAAGAATTCCTGCCTTGCTTGGCTGGGAACAGGTTTTGTTTTCGTCCGCCTAGGTGCGCCCATCTGTTGACCGAGAAGGGCGGGGATCGCAAGCCTCTGTACTGGCGTCGGCTGGATCTCGGCCTTGTCCTTAAACATATCCTTCAAGACACCCTCCTTGATCGCCGGCAAGAGGTCAAACTGGTCAAAGCTTTCCACCTCTTTCATGCGGTCTTTGAGATCCATCCTCTGCCCATAGCTGAAGGATGTCAGGGCTCGTTGCATTCGCAGAGCCTTGAACATGGGCTTCCCGTCTTTGCTGTCGCGTTCCCTGCCTGCTTTCTTGTCCTTGTCTCGCGTCCGCGACTGCGCAATCCGTCGCATTGGATCGATGTTTGCAACGGTTCTGTTCATACCAGAGAAAGGGCCGTCGACTGCTCTCCGCCTGGGTTTCTTGCTGCCATCGTCGTCTCGTCTGCGCGCAACGCTGTCGGACAGCACCATCCGCGAGGGCGCGGAGCGCTTTTGTCGGAAGCTCGAGGCGAAGCGGTAGCTAGCCCATGGCTGAGGAACTGCTTTTCGTATTGCTGGCCTCCTTGATTCGAGTGCAAATCGACACAGCGGACACGCGGTTTCCGAGAATGCCTTGCTAAACATGATTGACATTGTGGGCCAGGAATTGTTGGTGTAAATATCATAGACATCCCGCAGCAGAGAGAGTCTTAAACTGGACCGAGCTACTGGAAATTTTTGGTCAGGCAGTATCCCTGCTGCAGATCCCAGGCCAGTCAACCGGGGCTCCCCCCACGCCAACGATGGATGGCCTGGGCCGGCCGCCTGGCTCTGTAAAAAACAACAACATTCAAACATGATAAGAAATGTTGACGAGCACGCGACAGTGTGACTTTTGCAAACAACACGTTTAATTACACCTCAAAACCACCACAGTAACAACCATCGCATTCTTTGCTATCATCCTACAAGCCGCGTGTTCATACTACCCCTGTTGACGCCCAACATATCACCCAATATGCATACTTGTGCAGAAACCAAAACAACAATTATCGCAATGCTGGGCGAGGGACCGACCCCCTTCACATCTCCCAGGAGCATTACCCATCAAGTTGGATTCGAGTCGCCAAAGTCAATCTGCTCGCTGTACCAATCGCCGTGCATCGTCCCTGAATTCAACGAGATCAACACCCCTCGTATTCCACAGCCAAGCGGCTCCAATCGCGACCAAGGCCACACTAGTTGTCACAAGTCTAAGACGAACAACATCAATGGGGGTCTTGTCTTGTCTGTCAGGGGGTGGCTTCTTACGTAGTCTTGCGTCTGCGTCCACAGAGCCCACTGACGAAACCACCAACCCAGTCGACAAAGATCCACCTGAAAAAGGCCGAGAACCAGTTCCCATTCTTGGCCGCCTCCCAGTCATTGTCCGGGATCGGCGCTGGCGTACCAGACCGATCTCTGGAGTCGGACTGGGGAGCAGATCGCTTCTTCAACGCCGAGGGCTGACTGTCCTCGATCGCAGAAGTGGCGGCCGGCTCGCTTCGAGAGCCAGTCTCGTCCTGGCCGCTGCCGGACGACGGAGGCTGAATGTCCTTGTGCCCGTTCCCGTTGGTTACGGGTGCTTCCGCTAGCACATTTTGAGGTGCGATTTCCTCAGCCTCTGACACAACGATCTTCGGACTCGGGGGCACCGGCAGAGACGTCTCCTCGGGCTCCGGTCCTGCCAGTGGAGATGCGTCCTGGATCTGCTCCGCGGTGTTTGGGGCAGGTTCACTCGGGCTGCCGGGCTCCTCGGGCTCAGGGGTCGCTGCTCTCGCCGGCGTCAGATAGCCTGAATGGCCGATTTCCACATTCTTGTCCTTTACTTGACCATCCTTAATTACGACAGCCTCGTCCTCGTCACTGACCGGAGAGATCAGGTCATTGTTGGTCTTGACCGACGGATTTGGGACAGTCACTACCGGCCGAGAGGCAGATTTCGCAGGATCCAGAGTAATATCGCCCTCGGCCTCCTTTGCGACATTGATAGCCTCCTCGGCAGTTTCGGCCTGCTCGACAATCGGTGCTATCGCCTCGGCCTTTGGCTCTTCGGCCGCTGGTTGTTTAGCCGTTGGCGTATCGGCCTCCTCATCCTCGGCTATGGAACCGAGGGAGACCGCCGAGAGGGAACGCTCGCCCAGATTCTCCAGCGGCTGGGCCGGGCTCAGAGACAAGTGCTGTGATTCCTTGGAAGGTACTGGGCTCAGTTTGGGAGAAGTGGGCTCTTCCTGGCCATCCCCACTGCTTCGGGTTCTTGTCCTGAAGATAGGGGATGGCGGAACTCCTGCGTTCAGCGTCTGGTTGGCATTTAGGCCAGTCTCAACTTTCCTGACAGTAGCAAGTATCTCGCTTTTTGACGAAGGGAACTGCTCGAGAGTGGGGTCTGAGAAGTCTTCCTTGTCTTGGTCACGGGTTTTACCGTTTACAATCCTGTCGTGTTGCTCCTCCTCCGGCACGCCTGGGATCTCGTCGTCTTCATAGAGGCCCGCACATTCATCTGCCACGTGTCAGTCAATCTCAACAAGAATGCGACGAATAAAGGGGCGGCCTCTGCATAGGGCAAATGAACGAGGTGAGCATATACGTACGCGCAAACAACGGGGCTGGCTCATGGTCGTTGCTGAACCCAGCGATGTCAAGAACGTCCTTCTGAAGGTCCGATTTGATGTCCGCGATGGTCTCGTGTACAGGTACGACGGTTTCCGTCTGCTCTTCAGCCTGGTAGGATCGTTAGATTCGATGGCCGGAAGCCAGCGGGATTGTGCACTGTGAGTATTGCTGTTGAGTGATGCTCACCAAATTCTTATCGAGATTCTGAGCTGAATCAGCCACCTCGGCTGCAGTATTAGCGGCCTCTTGTGACGGATCAGAGGCAACGTCATCTACTGGCTCGGGCAGAGGGGTGGGCGGGTCGACCAATGCTGCCGACTCTGCTACTTCCGCAGCAGTTCTTGCATACTCGGGGGTGCTGGTCTCCGATCGATCGACCTTCTCGGTCTCTTTGAGAGATTCGAGTCTTGCAATTGGATGCGGTTGCGGCTGCGGCTGCTGAGCATGATCCGAACTCGACACGTCGTCGTCGTCATGATTTGTGGGTTGAATCGGCTCCTCCGGCTTTGCTTCTTCTGCGGACGGAGCTTCTATGAAGTTGTTTCTATTGCCCGCATCGTCGGTCACTGTATACTATTAGCCAGGGCCGAGAGGACAGTGGGCGCGGGCTGAAATACCAATGGGCGCACTCTCATCGAGAACCCACCAATCTCCAGGGCCAGCGCGGAACTTGTACTGTATTTTTGAGTTGGGTTCCACATCAAAGGCTTTGGAGAAGGTAAACTCCCTATCCTCGCCGGTGGTATATTCCATCTCCTGGGGCACCCATTGCGGATGGGAGAAAGTACCGGCGACGTAGAGTGGAGGCTGGATGTGGGGTGCCCGGTAGGTAATGGTGATAGGAACTTTGGTGTCCGCCATGATGACACGCGTCCAATTGAACGATGGTGGAGGTTGAGGGAATACTGCACGAGAGATGACCTCCTGTGTTGTTGGCTTGCTCGGCGGTGGTGCTTCGAGGAGAAAGAATGAGAAGGTGGGCTTCTGAGCCAGAGGAGCACGGGTGGAAGCTTGCCGGGCTAACAGCTAGTAGATTCGAGTCTGCCGTCCTCCACAGTCAAGTAGACCCGGAAGACCATGCAAGGGGAGATGACCAGACCTGTGATGAAGGTGAATTTGAAATGGACAGGAATGATGGCTGGTGAAGTTTTTTTGACAGATGGGAGGAGTGGAATCTGAGGAGAGGGGGGCGGGTGGGCAGTGGCTTGACCAGCTCGTTTTGCATGAGCCCCGAGCTTGTTTCCCACCGGAGACCTTGGATTCGGTTTGCGGGGCGGCCAGCTTTCCTGGGGTGCGCATGGGGATGAAAAAGTGGCTTCCCAGCCTGGTTGATGGAGCTGCGTGACAAGTACTGGATTGTACTCGGTGGGCGGTAAGCTCAGCTCAGACGGTACTGATCAGAGACGCATTGGTCCAAGAAGCCAGCTGTGTGGAATGGCACTGAAGATGAATGAGCGACAAAGACAGAAAGCTCGAGCTTGAGCTTGATCACGTCGGAGGTTTCGTCATGTCTCACGCTGTCCAGTAATGGGCAAAACGGCTGAACGGTTGGTTGAGACTAGAAATGCCTGGGTGCCGAATCCTCCTGCACCAAGATAATGTACTGCCTTGCCTATGCTATTCGTCTAGAATAGTCTATGGATGGGAACTGACTGCCACACACCATGG